>OX456525.1:52262207-52504707 GCA_949748255.1 Eustalomyia histrio
AGAGTGTTATACACATATTTAAATATAAAACGTCTGAGCGGTATCTATAAGAACAAAAGTGATAAATAACAATTTTGTTGCTTTGTTATCTAAATAATAAGTGGCGACCAAAGCTCTATAATCAGTCTTAGCATTTTTGTAAACAAAATATTTTATTAGAAAAATTATAAACAATCTCCAATGTTTTTTACCCCTATTATACCAAATTAATAGTATTTTTGAGATGTGGGACAAATATATTAAAACTATTGCTTGAAATTACAAAGAAAAAAAAAACATTAGACAGCACACTCATATTTATCATATAAAAGTTTAAATGATGAAAGGATGCTAAAAATTTATTGGCAATACTTAAAAGTATAAAACAAATAGAGATTTTTACTTAAACTATATCATTGTCATCGTTGAAGGTACCCCCAGCCAAACCAAACTGAAATATTCAACAAACCTTATTTGAATATCATAACTACATCTTCCCATTTGGGTGACTGGTATGTATAGAGGAAGAAATTTTATTACATTCATACATAATCATTATTATCATCATAATCATTTTTAGAAACATCTACGAACTTATTGTTGGTATACAGTGTTACCACATTGCCAGTTTTAAGAACTCCAAACAGTTTTTCATGAAAAAAACTGTTTTGTTTTTTTCTTAATTTTCAGCTTTTTTTTACAGTTTTTTCAGTTTTTCCAAAAAAAAAATTACTAATTTTAATTTTAATTTTTTTCAGTTCTATTTAATTTACCAATATTACTTATACCCAAATTTCGTAAATCCCCTGCGTTCACTGCCTCACCTACACTTCACTTTCCAACGCCAACACAAGTGTAAAAAAAATCGAATTTTATAAATCACTACACTCTAAGTAATTTCTGTTGAAATTTACCCAACTTATAGTAGGAAACTGTACTCCTACTATAAGTTTGGTAAATTTACTCTGTGTGCGTAATCGAAAAAAGTACACACATTATGCGTAAGTTGGTGCACACATAATGAGTAATTTTACATCGAAAATGCGTAAAAATTAAATGAAATTTTATAAATAATTCGCAAATTTACTAAAAGTGTGGGAAAAAAAATTTATTTGATGTGTAAATATACGCAAGAAATGCTTTAAAATTCATTTCTAAATGCGAAAAAATACCAAAACAATGCGTAAATTTACCAACGCAATGCTTTAAATTAAACTGCACAAAAACATTTTTTTTATAAGACAATAAATTTATTTTTATTGCATACATATATGGTTTATTAATAAAGAATTAAAAATATAATACAGAATACATTTAGCGCAGCTTTCGAATGGGTATGTGCAGAAATGGTGACCTTCAATTTAAAGTGTACGGCATGATTTGTATCCGCTTCTCCATTTTGAAGAGCAACCTTTTCAGATATAAAGGTTATATTCATCAGTGCACATAAAAAATTGGCTGCTGTTGTCTTAAAAATATGTGGACACAATTTGGTTGCATGTGCTTGAAAATTGTATTCCAGAGTTTTTTTTTTTTGTATGGACGTAGTATAAATGATTTTGATATATTATTTGTTTTTACTTTTTTTATTTTTGTAATATTTTCCAATTTTGAAATGTCAAAATATGTATTGCCATTCTTATTTAATATATTTACAAAATTTGTGCATAAAATTTTAATTTAATAAAATAATAATAATTTCAGGCACAAAGTGTTTAATTGTAAATACATTATGTATAAAAAAAACTTTTTGTGTTTATTATTGTATATGAAGGTCTGCACAAAACAGTTTTACGCATTTTGTGTTTGTATTTACCAAATTTCGGTAATACTACACAAAACTTTACCCATTTTATTGTAGTAAATTTACAAACATTTTTTAGAGTGTGCGTCATTGCGTTGGACTTTTACGTTATCACTTTAATTGTCAAATTAAAATAATTTCAGTGTTACCCACATTTGTGCATATATGGAATTTATGTTTAATTTGTTACATTTATCCCTACTTTTTTGCTATTGCCAACACCAATGTTAACAGCTGATTGAAAATCATTTTTTCCTTGTGTAAATATTTAGGTCTCCTGAAACATAAACCCGCAAAAAAAGTTTATGCAGAAATTTTTGAAATTTTTTTTATTTAAAAAAAAAAAGAATTTTCAAAAACTGATTAATAAAAATATAATTTATTGCAAATTTGTTAAGAAATGGTCTGTTTTTTTTTTAAACTTTGAAAAAATTTCAAAAAAACGCTCAAGTGATGATTTTGATATCCCAAGTAATTATTTTTTCAGCGCAGTGATTTATGAAATTCTAATTTGTATGTACAAAATTTTAAATAACATAACGAAGAGCTGTTTCAACACGAGCAATCAACTACTTTATTTAAGTGATTTACAAAATTGATTTTTTTTTAAAAAAATGATTTAAAGTGAGGCGTTGCTTTTTGCAAAATGATAGCATTAATCTGAAAAATTTCAATTCAAAAATTACACAAATATTAACATCCCTTTTAAATTTTTTTGAAATGTCATTTATTTTCTTCTATTTTCGTTTTTGTTTAAATTTCTTTCCAATACAAATATAGTTTTTATTGTACACTCAGAAAAAAAGTTAGTAGAAGAATTTGTAAACGGTTTTTAAAACCACTTTACCAGTTTTGTACTGATTTTTAATAAAAAAAAAGTATTATTTAGTAATACAAATATAGTCTGTATTGTACACTCAGAAAAAAACGTTAGTAGAAAAATTTTGAAACGGATTTCAATACCACTACCATTTTTGTACTGATTTTTAGTAAAAAAAACTGTTATTTAGTAACACAAATATAGTTTCTATTGTACACTCAGAAAAAAATTTGTAGAAAAATGTGTAAACCGTTTTCAATACCACTTTACCAGTTTTGTCTGATTTTTAGTAAACAAAAGTATTATTTAGTAAACTTTTTTGCTATTTAAATTTTACAAATTACAGAGTTTTTACAGAATATTTACAAACTTTTGTTGCTAATTTCAGCAATCTTTTTACAAATTTTTGTAAATCGATTTGCGAAAATTAGCAAAAAATAATTACTAATTTTATAAAAGTGTGTATTGAAGGAAAAGTTATTTCTAATTAAAACTTACACCTACAAACTTTAATTGCCTTAAAATGTTACATAGATTAAAAAAAGACTCAGCAAAAATGAAGCTGCCAAAGAAGCAATAAAAGCATCACTACTATGGCAAAGGCATCACTTCTTTTCTAATGGTTTCATCGATGAATTTAACATTAGCGTGTCATAGGATGGAAGTATTCAAATAGAGCTACCAGCATTACTCATACTTTACTCTAAGGAATCAATGATAATACAGTGATTAGGTGTTTTGATGCATGAGTGGAAAATGTTCATATATTCTGTACACTCACCAAAAAAAGTCTGTAATGCCAACTGAAAATTTTGCTGTTATTACAGGAAATTCTGCTAATTTGAGCCCAGCGGTATTTTTTGCTAATCTAAGCAACATATGTCTGCTGAGGTGTAGTACAATGAAATTAGTAGAAAAATTAGTAGCCGCTACTAAATTTTAGTAGACTTTTTGTAAAGTGAAATTTAAAATCTGTTTGCTAAAATCACCAAAAAAAATTATTAAATACTATTATTATTAGTACAAAGTTTTAGATTTATTTTTTTTTATCGAGCATCAAAATTTTTGATTATATTTTTTAAAAAATGTTTTATACAAAATGAAAAAAAAAATCAAAGGCTTAAAAATCTTAAAAATTGTTAAAACATAAACGAATTTATCATTTTGTTTTAATTTGGTAATTTCTGTTTTGAAAAATATTTTCGTCAATTTTTTTTTACTTTTAAGGTTAAATTTAATTGTTTTTAGGGCTGATTTTTAGAACTAAAAAAACCTTTTTAGTGCTATTTTAAGTGGATGTCCTCTTTTAAGACATGAGTAGGTATCTTCACTTCCGATCCCTTTTTTAATCCTATGTAACATTTTAGGGCAATTTAAGTTTGTATGTATAAGTTTAAATTTTTAGAAATAACATTTCCTTCAATATCGACTTTTTTAAAATTAGTAATTTTTTTTGCTAATTTTAGCAAATCGATTTTCGAAAATTTGTAAAATGATTTCTGAAATTAGCAACGAAAATTTGTAGATTTTCTGTAAAAATTCTGTCATTTGTAAATAGCAAAAAGATTTGCTAAATAATAATTTTTTTACTAAAAATCAGTACAAAAATAGTAAAGTGGGATTGAAAACCGTTTACAAATTTTTCTACTAACTTTTTTTTCTGAGTGTAGAATATTTCATTAGAATGCAGAAAAAATAAGTTTAAAGAATCGAAATTTATGCATTGATATACAAATACTCTTTATTAAAACAAATAAATAATTCTGCATTAGTGAACAAGCGTTTTTAAAACATTTTTCAAAAATTTTAATGAATTTTTAGATAAATTTTAAAATATTTTTGGATAATTTAAAAACTGGTTGAACAATTTGGAAACATTTTTAGACAATTTTAAAATATTTTTGAACAATATTAAATAATTTTTGCACAATTTTAAAATTATTTTGATAAATTCTGAATTAAAACTGAAAATCGTGTAGTGTAAATTATAAACATAATGCAAAAATGCATAGATTGTGTCGTCATAAAAATATTTAAGGCTGAAAAAATGCAAATGACAGGCCAGCTAGTTTCAATTAAAGTTTAAAAAAATCTGTTTTTCTTGATATTTCAAAACTTTTATAAAAATTTCAAAACTGCATAAATTCTAACCCTCATGAAATTTTAAACTAAAATATAAAAAATGAGTTAATAAAAAAATTAAAAAATTTTATCAGAACTATTTTTTCAATTTGCATTTATGCTTTAGATTGAAAAAATATACGATATACCATAACTTATGCTTCAGAAGTAATGAAGAGTGATATTTTAAGGTATGCATCGGGTTTATATCCAGATCACTGCATTTGAAATATGAACACATGAATTCTTTTGGAAGTGCCTTAGAATAACACCAACAAATCATAAAAGAATGTCAACTGAAGTTTAGGAAGCAATGAAAGAAGTTATAGCCACAGAGTGACTACCATTTTTTTTGCTGGGGAGACATCCACTTAAAATAGTACTAAAAAGTTTTTTAGTTCTAAAAACAGTTACAATTTGACCTTAAAAAAAAATATTGACTAAAATACTTCTCAAAACAGAAATTAAAAACAAAATGATTAATTTGTCTTTTTGCTTTTGATTTTGTTTTTAATTTTGTATAAATATTTTTTTTAAAAAATAAATAAAATAAAAAAAACTTTATGCTCGATAAAAAAATAAATTCATTTAAAATTTTGTACTAATATTTATAATAGTAGTAATTTTTTTTGCTGATTTTAGCACACAGATTTTAAGTTCCACTTTACAAAAAGTATACTAAAATTTAGTAGCGGCTATTGATTTTTATACTTATTTCATTGTACTATACGTCAGCAGACATGTTTTGCTTAGATTAGCAAAAAATACCGCTGCGCTCAAATTAGCAAAATTTCCCATTATAACAGCCAAATTTTAAGTTGCCATTACAGACTTTTTTTGGTGAGTGTAAAAGTCAATTAAAATTTAGCTAAAAAAAATACTAAAAATATTTTTTAAAACGAAAATAAGCAAATTAAAACAAAGTGATAAATTCGTTTATGTTTTTACTATTTTTTAAGTTTTTGATTTTTTTCTTTATTTTGTCTAAACTATTTTTTGGAAAAAAAATTAGCGCCTCGCTGGAGTAGTTGGTAGCGTGCTAGCTTATCTGTGCGGGGGTCGTGGGTTCGATTCCCACCAGAGGCTCTGGTCTGTTTTCGCTACAACGAGCCGATAGCCTTCGTTGCTAGTGCTCGGTTAGGGTATTAAGATATAATAAAAAAATATTGTTCGATAAAAAAATATAAATTTGTATATTCGAATTCGAGATTTCCAAAAAAAAAAAAAAATAGCAGCTTGAAGCGTAACTAGTGGATCTAATAATTAAGTTAATGGGTGCATTTTAATAATCTTTTTTTATAAATTAAAATTTTGCTATTTTTTACAATTCATTGAGTTTACAGCCATTTACTAAAATTTAGTAGCGCTTACTAATTTTTTTATACTAATTTGGTTGTACTAATATTAATAATATTTAGTACATTTTTTTGTTGATGTTAGGAAACCGATTTTAAATTCCACTTTACAAAAAGTTTACTAAAATTAAGTAGCGGTTACTAAGTTTTCTACTAATTTCGTTGTACGTCAGCAGACATGTGTTGCTAAGATTAGCAAAACATACTGCTGAGCTCAAATTATCAAAACTTCCCGTAATAACAGCAAAATTTTCAGTTGCCATTACAGGCGTTTTTTTTTTTGGTGAGTCTAACGTTTTGCGTTGTAAAAGTAATAAATCAAATATTTTTGTAAATCTATTTGTAGACTCATTACTTTTTGTTTTTTTGTAAGCAATAGGGTAATATATGTACGTTTCGACATCACGATCAAAAAACACGAGATGCAACTTTTTATTAATATTCAGAGCAATCAAATATTATATGAGTCGATAGCTTAGTGGTTGGAGTTCTTGGCTGGCAACGTCCATATATTTCTTTGAGGCTCATCGCCTGTAAAATTCATCAATGAAGTAAATATTACACATTATTTGTTAAGGTGTAGTTTTGCTGGGCTGAATGTGTTCTTTTGATTCCCACATCATTTTTTCAATAGCATTGTTTTTAGTAAATTTGCTCCACTGCCTACAAGATAGGATGTTATATTGGTCCAAATAGAGAAAAAAAACGCATGCTATTCTTAATAAAATTTTCTGTAGATGGACTAAAAATCCCTATACAAAAGACGTTTTATATTTTTAAGGCAAAAAATTTAAAATTTTTCTGTAAAATAGTATTTTTTTTGGAGCCAGCAAAAATGAACGATTGGTTGCATAGAAAAAAATTGTCCAAAATCAATGAATTTAAGTTCGTTCGTTATTCTACAGATTTAGCTCCCTCAGATTATTTTATATTTCCAAACGTGAAAAAATACTACGGTGGAAAAAGAATTCTGGTTGATGGCTATTTTAAAATATCTAGACATAACCAGGATATCGAAGCTAAAGAATGTCGCGGAGAATTTTTCCCAAATTTGTTTTGTTTTCTTTCTTAGGTCGGCTGATTTTGGGACCACTTCGCAGATGAACAATTTATGTAAAATAACATACTTTTTTTTTTAATTTGGATCAGCGCAGTTGAGCTACTTTAAAAAAAGGCTACACTTTTGGAAATACTAATAACTTCGTTCTGAAAATAAAGTATACAATTTTTGAGGAAATAAAGTTTTTTTTTTTTTTTAATTTAATTTAAAAGAATTATTGTTTCTGTGTATATAAAATAAAATGCCTCGTGTTATATTTTATGTTTTTGTAATATAAATTTTAATCGAATTTATTTTATTTTTTAAACAATTTTTTATTCAAAAAAACAGTTTTTTAACAGTTTTTTTCGTAAAAAAATATATGGCAATACTGCTGGTATATCAGTGAAAACCAGTTTTGTTAAAATTTTGGTTTTAACCATCATTTCGTACTAAAAAAAATTCATACCAAACGAGTTGGTTTTGTGTTTGTTGTATTTCCAAAGCAAGTAAGTAGCATCTGTTGTATGATTATGGATTTAACAAATACTAGAGTCTGGCAAACAAAGACGTATTTGTTGTGGAAATCCTTTGTGACATGTCCTTAAGTTTGAATATTTGTCACAAGTGTTAGTTTGGTTGCTGCATACCATACTCAGTAACACACACACACATACAAACACAGCCACACATATACATTTGTTATTGTTGTTTAACAATTCATAAATTCATCAGTGTATATTTCCGAGAATATCCAACCACCCCCCCCCATCTACTTGAACTACATTTCATATTCATCACAACATACATTTTGGCACTTTTCTATATGAGTGAATTGTTTTCAAAGTGGATTGTTTGATAATTAAAGAAAGTTGTTAGCTAAATACTAGAAAAAAAATTTAAACATTTTTAAATTAACTAAATTTTTTTATTGTAATCTAGTAATTTTCCTAAATGTTAAGAATTGTAAATAATAAAATACTTTTTAAGGAAAATGATCTCCATAGATTTATGCGATATTGCCAGAGGAAAGAAATCATTGAATCCAAGCACTGTTTTGACTGAATGTCAGTTAGACTTGGTTTATGTTAATTAAACGAAAATCGAATTTAGTCAGTTGATTAATATAAATTTATAGGAACAACTTTCTCTCATATATAATTAATGTCTTTATTGAAATAAAACAAAATAAACCATATTTCAAAAGCAGAATTCCAGTTACAAACTGTGTTGAACTCAGTTTAATTTACATCCTAAAAACTCAAGCTTAGGCGGACATACAGATAAAGCAAGAGCATTCAATAAAGCGATTTTTTTCTTTTTGGCTATTTGCACAAAAATTTTTCACAAAAATATTATATTAAAATATCAGAAGTAGATACATGTAGCTTAGGTTAAGATGGGTGCAGAAGGGAAAGAAGGGTCATTCCCCATTTATGATTGCCTAAAAATGGTTGACCTATATCAGAAAAACGGCATGTTGTGCATTCCACTCTACTTGAAAAATTCCGTATCCTCCAGGTATCTATTCAGTTTTACCAAATCAGTCCCCCGCAGGTATAAAGTTCTCGGGCCAGTGCCTTACACAGATTCACTCCATTCCAATTTCGAAAGGTGGGATCGTAGTGTAGAGTGGCCTGTGAAAATTCCCATCATATTGGCCAGTTCCCCTTTCCCCAGCCTTAAGATAACCCTTGTATTGTCCACCTTCGGGTCACCCCACAGGACTTTTGTGATAGCACCAATATTTCCTCCATTCCAGATCTTTGTGTAATTTTGGTGGCATGTTCTCCTAGCTCCGAAAACGTTTGGGATATTGAAGGTTAACAGAGACCAGCTTCGATCCATCGCTGCCCAGCTCGTCAGCCCTCTCATTCGCCACCACTCCATAGTATACGGGTATACATATCAACCTCAGACGACACCTGCCAAAATAAACGTTTATCACCCACTTGCAGTTAAAAAACGTCAGTAAAGTTGACTTCATCCCCAGAATAAACAGTCGCAAATTAAATGCATGGTGTGTTGTGGTATGGAAGTCGGAAGCACATTTACATTTCCTAAACCCCACAAAGAAAACCTTAACCAATTTTTCCGTCCGGTTGGTAGCCATCAGTGTAGAAATGAATTCCATAGGCATTGTTCAAAATACCTTCATCCCTCCACCACCCCGCTCCTGACAGGAAAAAAATATCGCAGTCCGTCAATGCACGTTGTTCCGCCATCCTAACACATAGTATATTAAAAATGTGCCAGCCTGGCAGATTTCGAAGAACTTTCTGACGCCGGGTACGCCGACCCCCAAGAGGCCACTCCCCGAAGGCCATCGGTCTGTATGCCGCAAGTGCAGCCTCATATCTAACTGAAACATCTAGTGGTCTAATGGAGAGTATCGCCTCCATTGCGCCTGTAGATGTCGATTTTCATTCGATCCAGAACAACTTCCAGGTACTTGACACTATTCTTAATTACAATGTTCAAGCCCCGGAAAATAAGAGGGGCAATTGTAACCCACCTCCTTTTCCTATTGAAGAGACATACTTCGGTCTAATCCGTGTTCGCATTTAGTCAACTCGATGTTAACCAGTCATTACATAACCCGTACCCTAAAGGCCCTTCGACATAAAAATTTCGCATCATTTTCCCTCAGTAATATCATCTGAGTAGCAAACGGGCAACTCTCAGAAGAGGAGATAAAATTGCTCCCTGTAGAGTGCCGCAATGCACATTGTCCCTGATGTTCGATCCATTCGCAATATTTCTAACGGTTCATAAATGTAGTTCCGGAATGGTAGTCTCTCAAAAGCTACATTCACATTGTACACTCAAAAAACAAGAATCCATATGATTTTTTTGGAACTACCAACCTTCAGATGATACCTGTCAAAATTTAATGACAATACGTTCATTAATAAACAAGTTACAGCTATTTTAGTGACTCTACTTTTGCGATTTTGAAAACAATAGATTCAAAGCAATTTCATGTTTTGATTTATCATTGATTTTTAATGCGATAAGACACCGTTCAAGCTAAGGCTTGGCTTGATGACGCCGAACGATCTGGTCACCCAAAATTCCGGAAAACATCAAACAGCTTGTATAAATGTAGGACACACAAAGTAGAACTCTTTCAAGCCATATAAAAAAGACAACCGTGTAAGATTTTTATAACGCTTGCATATACATACATATATTTAATAAAAGTACGTCAAAAATATATGTATCTAGAAAATGTGAATATAGGAAAATAAAATATTGTAATAAATCCGATTTGTTTAAATAGTTGTTTATTATTTAAACTATTGACAAAAATAAACTATTTAAATTTTATAATAATGAAGTCCAAATCTGAACCTATGTGGAATGAAGTTAAAAACAAATATTCCAGCATTGAATTAATTGATGGATAAATTTAGTTCAATTTAATTATAACACTGTAGGTAAAGTTTCAACTTTTGACATGACACGAAAAAATCCCAAGAAATGTAAACTTAATTTTGCACCATCGTATCCAGGTCGTGTTAAAAATATATTACAATTTTAAGTTTGTATTGACGCAAGCGATTTTTGTATTGTATTTTAATGAAAACTGTTTTGAAATGACTATATTTTTTCTTTTTTTTTTTTTTATTATTTATTTACCATTTATTAATATTATTTTTCGTTTGCAATCCAAATAAAATCAGAAGATCCTTTAAAATCAGTTAATGTGTAATGTACCCTACAGACGTATGAGTGATTTGTATTATAACTGCAAATATTACGTATACGTATGGGTGAGCTGTAATTCGAATTTAACATATCCCAGTGTAGAACCAATTTTATGGTATCATTATTTTTGAACTACAAATAATGATAACTCCTTACCCGCCAGATTATTTTAAAAATAACATCAATCAAAAAAGAAAAACAATTAATTAAGTTCTGGAAGACTTTTCATTAATAAAGGGTGTCCCAAGAAGAACGCAATTTTTAAATCTGGCAACATTCGAAGTGTCATTGTTTGACATTTGAACAATTGTTATTGTTTGCTAGTAGAAGGTACGAGGTTAGTAAAAATGGAGCGCTACACGAATGAACAACGCATTCTCATTGTGAAATTGTTTTACCAAAATGGTGAAAGTTTTGCAAATTGCGATCAATTTGGGGTCACAAAAATGCTCCAAAAGAGTCAACTGTAAAGAGATTAATGGATAAATTTGCCGAAACTGGGTCTGTTAGTGATGTAAAGACAACAACGCGCCATCGACCAGGTCGATCGACCGAAAATGTCGCAGCTGTACGTGATGATGTCGCTCAAACTCCATCCACCTCAATTCGACACCGAGCTCAGCAAATTGGAGTCTCCAAATCCACTTTGCAGCGAATTCATGCATACAAAGTTCAATTGACTCAGGAACTGAAGCCAGCTGACCATGGACAGCGAAGGGAGTTCGTTAATTGGGTATTGGAGAGACAACATGAAAATGCTGATTTTGCCGATAAAATCATCTTCAGTGAGGAGGCCCATTTTCATCTTGATGGCTTCGTCAATAGGCAGAATTGTCGCATTTGGGGTGAGGAAAATCCTCGAGTGATTCACGAGAAGCAAATGCATCCTCAACGTGTCACTGTGTGGTGTGGTTTTTGGGCTGGAGGAATCATTGGACCTTTTTTTTATGAAAATGAGGCAGGTCAAGCGCAAACAGTCAATGGTGTTCGGTATCGTGAAATGATAACCAGTTTTTTCTTGCCTAGAATTGAAGAAATGAATGTGGAGGACATGTGGTTCCAACAAGACGGCGCCACATGTCATACAGCCAGAGAAACAATTCAATTGCTGCATCAGTCATTTCCCGGTCGTGTTATTTCGCGTTTTGGAGATCAGAATTGGCCGCCTAGATCGTGCGATTTAACACCATTAGATTTTTTTCTTTGGGGTTTTTTGAAGTCGATGGTTTACGCGAATAAGCCGACGACGACTCAAGCCTTAAAAGAGGAAATTGGACGCTGCATTAATGAAATACCGCAGCATTCATGCAAAACGGTCATTGAAAATTTCATTAAAAGATCGCGTGCATGCCAGCAAATCCGCGGCGGCAATCTGCACGATATATTGTTCCATACATAACCTCATTCTGTCTACTTTACGATATAATAAAGTTTCACGATTTTTTTTTTAAATATCTGTGTTTTATTTAAAATTTAAAAATTTCGTTCTTCTTGGGACACCCTTTATATAATCAAACAATCGCTTGAGTCAGTACAAACTGAAAAACTAAATACACTCACCGAAAAAAAGTCTGTAATGGCAACTGAAAATTTTGCTGTTACTACGGGAAATTATGCTAATTTGAGCCCAGCGGTATTTTTTGCTAATCTTAGCAACACATGTCTGCTGACGTGTAGTACAATGAAATTAGTAGCCGCTACTAAATTTTAGTAGACTTTTTGTAAAGTGGAATTTAAAATCTGTTTGCTAAAATCAGCAAAAAAAAATTACTAAATACTATTAATATTAGTACAAAGTTTTAGATTAATTTTTTTTATCGAGCATCAAAAATTTTGATTATATTTTTTAAAAAATATTTTATACAAAATGAAAAAAAAATCAAAGGTTTAAAAATCTTAAAAATTGTGAAAACATAAACGAATTTATTATTTTGTTTTAATTTGGTAATTTTCTTTTTAAAAAATATTTTAGTCAATTTTTTTTTTTTACTTTTAAGGTTAAGTTTAATTGTTTTTAGGGCTGATTTTTAGAACTAAAAAACCTTTTTTAGTGCTATTTTAAGTGGATGTCCTATTTTTCGGACATGAGTCGGTATCTTCACTTTCGATCCCTTTTTAAATCCTATGTAAAATTTTGGGGCAATTTAAGTTTGTAGGTGTAAATGTTAATTAGAAAAAACATTTACTTCAATATCAACTTTTTTAAAATTAGTAATTTCTTTGCTAATTTTAGCAAATCGGTTTTCAAAAATTTGTAAAATGATTTCTGAAATTAGCAACGAAAATTTGTAAATATTCTGTAAAAGCAAAAAGATTTGCTAAATTATAATTTTTGTACTAAAAATCAGTACGAAAATAATAAAGTGGGATTGAAACCCGTTTACAAAATTTTCTACAAACTTTTTTTTCTGAGTGTATCTTTCTTAAACGACCTAACTTTCGAAGCCAATGAATTCTATGAACCCGGGGTTCTCGTGTGTAATTTTGACGTAATTACTGTATAATTAATTTATTAATATTAATATATTTTTAGATTTTAAATTAAATCATGCCTACAATGTGAAAGTCTGCATATTTTTACAATTAACAAAGTTTTATAAATTACAAGGGACTACAAATTCGTTTCAACTTTTTTTCCGATTATTTCTTAGATCATTTTAAAACTAACCATGTACAGTTATATATTTTGCATATTATTAAAAGAAGTTTCATTCGGTAAGATTTTTTATTTTATTAGTTTCTATTATGTTTTCGCTAAAATTAAGGTGCTCACAATTTTCAATGCTGTCATATTACAAGATTTATAAAAACAAAAAATGAATTTAGGAAATTTCTTAAAAAAAAAATTTATTAAGTCTGATATTTGTCAAATTTTGGCAATCTAAGTAAATAAAAAAAAATTATCGTTTTTCTTGTAATAAAACAAAACTTTCGTATAAATGAAATTATTCATAAATCTGATCAAATATTTCATTGAATGGAAAAATAAAGAAACCTTTTCTTTAGAAGCATTATCATTAGTTTTCCCTTAAGATATTATTTCATTTGGATTTTTGATTTGATTTATTTCACAAGAATATAAAATTTTAAAATTGAAAACCTGTGAATACCATAATAATATTTTTCCTTTTAAATCATAAATATTATCTTTTGTTTGTTCTTTGTTTAGTATGTAGTTTACAAAAGTACGTAATATATGAGCAAAAACATCAGTTTTACTTTAACAAAACGTATAATAAAATGTATTTATATATGTATGAATAATATTTTGCTTCCTTCAGTGAATTGAATATTTATTACATGCAATAATGTGTACACTGTTTTCTAAGTTAACGGCGCGTAATGGGATTATTCCGGGAAAAGTTGTCACATTGAAATATTCAACTCCACCATATTTAGGATAGTGAGAGTCACATAATGTTAAATTTTAATAAAAGAATATACAAAAATTTACCTTAATATAATTTTGATACTTGTGACTCAACCTGTGCTAAATATATCAGAGTAATATATTTGAACGTGACAAGTTTTCACGGAGTTACAGAATAACCCTATAATTCAAAAAAAAAAAAAAACTTACGGTAGTCACATTTTTTTTAAATTCTTTATAAAAAATTTTCAGAAATTTTAAATGTTCCGCAAGACAAATATATATATATATGTATATATATATATATATATATATATATATATATATATATATATATATATATATATATATATATATATATATATATATATATATATATAAAACCGTTAAACTAATCATTGGTTTACTATAACGTAGGATATAATAGCGTAAATGTATGTTTGGATTATGTACACATCTTAATGTACAAAGTAGTGTTTGTTGTAGCATTAACAACAGTTGTATTTTATTGTTCACAGTGTGTTTTTTTAAACACATCTTATGAATTATTATTATCTTTTACATGTATGCCCTAATTAATAATATTAATAATTATTTTCAAGTATGTATCAAATGTCTTCTATTTACATCATGTGTAACAAATAGGCCGTATTTTAAATAAGGGTGGTTGTCACACATTATTAAAATAAATTAATTTTTCAACAAACTGAACACAAATTTGGTCATTTGTCATCAAAAAAAAAAAAAAATGATGCGGGTGTCATGATGCCATTTACTATATATTTAGTATTTTAGTGTAGCATCTGAAATTATTTTTATTAACGAACGGTATTTATAATTATGGTGACTTTTGACAAAACAGCTGAAATTTCATTTTTGTGAAAAAGGTTTTAATACCCTATTTGGCTATTATTTAAAATTTTATAATTGGATAATTAAAAAATGTTTAAGTAACAGCTTCTGTGATTCTTTTAAAAGTACAGAAAAAAAAATTTAGTTGTACCTTCCCAGTAGCAAATGGCCGAACTAGTTATACCCTTCACCACAGGTAGAAGGGTATACAGGTTGTTTGAAAAGTTCCTGCGCTAGAAATGAAAGATTACTGTTTTTGTTACGAAATATATTTTTTTATTCAATATAATCTTCTAGAAGCTCAATACACTTGTTCCAATGATCTTCCAATAATTTTATCCCATCCTTATAATGATTTTCCGGAAGCTCTGCAAAATAACCATCTACGGCTGCTATGGCCTCTTCATTCGACGAAAAATGCTTTCCACGAAGGAATTGTTTGAGATTTCTGAAGAGATAGTAGTCACTGGAAGCCAAATCTGGTGAATACGGTGGATGTTCAAGCAATTCGTACTTTAATTCTTTGAATTTAGCCATCGTCAAAACACTTTTGTGAGCAGGTGCATTGTCTTGATGAAAAATGATTTTTTGCTTCTTTAAAACAGATCTTTTCTCAACGAATTTTTCATCCAGCTGATCCAAAAGGCTGCAATAATATTCAGAGTTGACTGTTTTACCTTTCTGAAGATAATCAATCAACAAAATTCCTTTTGCATCCCAAAAAACTGATGCCATAACCTTCTTTGCTGATCGTTGTGACTTTACCTGCTTTGGAGCTGAACAACCAGCTTCAGTCCACTGTAAACGTTCTTGTTTCAATTTAGGATCATTGTGGTAGATCCAAGTCTCATCAAAACGACGCAAGAAGTCGGTTTTATTCGGCTTAAAACGCTCCAAATTACGCTGAGAAATTTGTTTTCGATCCAGTTTTTGTTGAATTGTTAATGTGTGCGGCACTAACTTTCCAAACAGTTTTTTCATGTAAAATATGGAGTACTCGTTCATCTGAGATACCTATGGCATTAGCAATTTCACGCTTAGTCAAACTTGGATCTTCACTAACCATATTATGTACCTGCTCAATGGTTTCTGCTGTGGTTGCAGTTTTTGGTCGTCCTTCGCGTGGATCGTCTTTAAGGCTGGTACGACCACGTTTAAATTCATCAGCCCAAAAGTCAACGGTGCGTTTTGAAGGTGACGACTCCTTATACACTTCTAACAATTGTTCATAAATTTCCTTTGCTTTTGAACCCTTCAAAACAAAGAATCTAATGACTGCACGATATTCAATTTTTTCCATATTAAAAAAAATTAATGACACGTCAACTTCAAATGGCTTGCAAAAAAAGAAAGAATTGACAGAAAAACTTGCAACTTTGCATGTGTTCTCAGGACAGTTATACCAACTTGAGAAAAAAAAAGTTTGGAGCTAGCAGTGCCATCTCTTGGTGAGCGCAGGAACTTTTCAACCAACCTGTATATTGTGAGTGTATTTTCCCAATCATGGTGAAGGGTATATAAGATTCGTCATAGCCGAATTTAGCCGCTCTTACTTGTTTTAAAATGTTCTAGTTTTTATACTAGTAATTACAAAACTAGTTCTTAAAGTGATGAGCCTGAACCAGTTGTGTACTAGTGTAATAGTATCGATGTAGGGCCTGTTTAAAAAAATTGCCTAAAATGAAATACAAGTTTTGAAATTCTCATTTTGTTTACATTTGCTTTTAATAATAAAATCTGATTTTGCAAATATTTTGTAACTTTTTTAATTGACTTGTACATAACTGGGGACAAAGAGTCGCTCCTGAACTAATTCCGTAAATATTTTATTAGAACCAATTTGATTTGGTCGCTGTTGCATGGTGTCTACCAATATACATAGATTTTTCTTTAATACTATTTGAATTAATTTTTTAATTTAATTTTAATTTTCACATATTATTTTTTTCTGTTTCTTAATTTGTTTTAATTTAATATTTCTTAAAATATAACTTTATACTAATATTAAATATAAAAAATATTTTATTTCATAAGACTTTAGAACCGGACTAGTGTGATTTTAGCACTAGTCCAATAAAATGTCCTTAATCTCTAGTAAAAACTACTAATATAGTACCATTAATTCTCATTCTCATAGTAAATAGTACCGAACTAGTTCAAAGCTGTCAGTTAAGTACCATATCCTTTGTCCCACCGAATTTTTTGTCCTGCTGCTAGTACTGCTAAACTAATACTGCAACTAGTAATGTTAAACTAGTTCTTTAACTATTCAAAACTGCAAAGTACCAGACAATTGTCCCCAGCCCTATGACATCTCCATGTTAAATTCTACAGTTGTTTGTATGTAGAGGCGATAGAACTTGTCCTAGTTGTCTGGTTCAAATAAACTAGTACATAACTGGTTCTGTACTAGTATTTTTTGCTACTGGGTTGTTTTTTTTTTATCAATTTCTTAATGAAATAAATAGTTTAATTAAAAGTTCATAAAATTGTGTCTGTCAATTCTGATCGTAACTTTCAAGTCCCAAAATATTTTCATCTAACAAGGAAATCATTCTAATACATATTTACGATTGATGAAATTTAGAAAAGTGATAGAGGAAAATCTTAGTTTAACCTTTTGGACGTTCAGATAATAAATGTGCTCGAAAAATCGCCAAATTTTGCAATTTGTTTTTGTTCGAAAAAATGATTTTTAAGAGTAATATTCCAGCAGTCATATTTATATATTAATACTCGTATACTGGGTGGGGCAAAGTTAATCATGTGAATTCCTTTTGCTATAACTTTTGTTTAAAATGAAAACTCATTTGGTTTTAAACAGATAATGCTCATTAGAACTTTTAAATTTATTGTCAATTCATTGTGGAAAATTATGTAATAAAAATAGGCGGTATTTAATTACATTTTGCATAAATCTGTGGTGTCTTGATGTCAATTTCAGATCGTATGTTGTTCTGTAACAACTACTTCGCATGCAGCATATCCCCAAAAGGAAAAAGTCCGGGTAAGTCAAATCGAGGGTTGTGTCTGTCCAAATTAACGAAACACTAGGACAGACATGCTTCAAAATACGTATTGTGTCGCATGCGTTTTGAGAAGTGCCTACTGACATCACATCACCACCAAATTCAGATCGACCACTGCCGGTAAGAAAAATTCAGCCAACATGAATCAACGGTGACGCTAAAGCCATGCTGACTGACGCTAGAGCCATGCTGACTGAATTTTTCGTACCTGAATTTAACGATCTGTATTTGGAGGATATGTGGTTTCAACAGGACTGTGCCACTTGTTATACTGCACGCTGTCCTGGACTTCTTCTTGTGGAGCTCATTGGTGTAAACGAACAAGCCTCGCACTTTGATGGAGTTAAAAAATAATATTCAAGCCGAAGTTGACAACATGCTGCCCACATTTATGTTTAATGTAATCAAAAGAACCCAAATTTGCATCAACGGCAACGGCGGCCATTTTTCGAACAAAATTTTATACAATTTATTGAAACAAAATTTATAAGCGTGCATAAATATAATCAGTTAAAAACCAATGCCTTTTGCCCAAACCTGTTCTTTTTTCACATAAACTCTAATTATTTTTGTCATTCCGTTTGTACCATGTTTAAATATGGCTATACGACCCTATAAAGTATATATATTTGTGATCATTATGCAATTTTAAGTTGATTTTGCGATGTTAGTCTATCTGTTGAAATGGCGATCACGGCGCGAAAACGCATTTTTACCTAGATTATTGGACATCTTCCCGATGAGCAAAATCGGTCCAGCGTTTAAAAAGTTATGAGTGAAAATGTGAAGGTACATCTAATTTTTCCCTACAAATTTCATAGTAGCGACAGGTAAATAACATATTTTCTTGAGCGTCCCGGTAGGCTAGTTGGTTACGTGCTAGATTATCAGTGCGGGGGTCGTGGGTTCAATTCCTACCAGAGGCTCTGGTCTGTTTTCGCTACAACGAGCCGAAGGCCTTTGTTGCTAGTGCTCGGTATGGGTATTAACATATAATTTGTAATTATATGATTAATAAAATAAATAAATAAATAAATAAATAAATAAATTAATAAATAAATAAATAAATAAATAAATAAATAAATAAATAAATAAATAAATAAATAAATAAATAAATAAATAAATAAATTAATAAATAAATAAATAAATAAATAAATAAATAAATAAATAAATAAATAAATAAATAAATAAATAAATAAATAAATAAATAAATAAATAAATAACATATTTTCACATATTTTTATAAATGAATTTTTTTCACCCCTATAAATAAATAAATAAATAAATAAATAAATAAATAAATAAATAAATAAATAAATAAATAAATAAATAAATAAATAAATAAATAAATTAATAAATAAATAAATAAATAAATAAATAAATAAATAAATAAATAAATAAATAAATAAATAAATAAATAAATTAATAAATAAATAAATAAATAAATAAATAAATGAATAAATAAATAAATAAATAAATAAATAAAAAAATAAATAAATAAATAAATAAATAAATTAATAAATAAATAAATAAATAAATAAATAAATAAATAAATAAATAAATAAATAAGTAAATAAATAAATAAATTAATTAATAAATAAATAAATAAATAAACAAATAAATAAATAAATAAAAAAAAATAAATAAATAAATAAATAAATAAATGAATAAATAAATAAATAAATAAATAAATAAATAAATAAATAAATAAATAAATAAATAAATAAAAAAATAAATAAATAACAAATTTTCACATATTTTTATAAATTAATTTTTTTTTGGATATTGGTAGATATTAGATTCGGCTCTGCCGAATTTAAGACATTTTATACTGTTTTTTTATTATGATTTTTTTTCGGTAATGAAAGGAAATAACGAGGAGAAATATTGTACTGATATTAAAAACAGTTCTTTTGGAGTCGTTTTGGAGAAAAAAAAAACGTCCTAACCAAGGTCAATTTCTAAAGTGACACATTTTGTTTTTTTTTACCGATTTCTTAGAATACCCTTCGAAATATTCGTGAATAATCAAATGAAAGGATTATTTCAGTAGACATCAAAACTTTAAGGACTAAAAGTCTAATTTCTGACAAATTTCTGACAAAATACTGCTCGACTTTGTGTAATTTTTCCAGCATATTGGTATTGATAGAAAATGATGAATTTCATGAAGAGTTACTTGCAAATATATCAAATTGTATCGGTTTAGCAAACATAAACGTATATAATGCGATCAATTGTTTAAATGACCGCAATATGTTTTATCATATTACTTTCTGATTTTTCTAGGCCTAGACTGATATGTCAATTATTTTTTAATTTGTTTAACAAAAGAAAAAAATATTAAAAGTTATATCCCTACTAAACATATTTTTTTCCTATAAAACACTTATTGAACTGGTCTTATTCAGAAAAAAAAATATAAAATGTCCAAATACTTTGTACCTACAATTCACACTGAAAAACTTTATAGTACTCAAGGTGCATAGTTAGAAGAATATTGCTGATTGTATACAAGAATATTAAGGAAAAATACATATATAAGTATTCATATATCACATACATAAACACTCAGAAAAAAAAGTTAGTAGAAAAATTTGTATACGGTTTTCAATCCCACTCTACTATTTTTGTACTGATTTTTAGTAAAAAATTATTATTTAGCAAATCTTTTTGCTATTTACATTTTATAAATTATAGAATTTTTACAGAATATTTACAAATTTTTGTTGCTAATTTCAGAAATCATTTTACAAATTTTTGAAAACCGATTTGCTAAAATTAACAAAAAATATTACAAATTTTAAAAAAGTGGTTATTGAAGAAAATGTTATTTCTAATTAAAACTTACATCTACAAACTTTAATTTCCTTAAAATGTTACATATATTAAAAAATGGATCGGAAGTGAAGATACCGACTGATGTGTAAAAAGAGGACATCCACTTAAAATAGCACTAAAAAGGTTTTTTAGTTCTAAAAATCCGCCCTAAAAACAATTAAAATTTAACCTTAAAAGTAAAAAAAAAATTTACCAAAATATGTTTCAAAACAGAATTTACCAAATTAAAACAAAATGATTAATTCGTTTTTTAAAAAATATATTCAAAATTTTTGATGCTCGATAAGAAAAATAAATTCAAAGCTTTTTACTAATATTAATAAAATTTAGTAATTTTTTTTTGCTGATTTTAGCAAACAGATTTTAAATTCCACTTTACAAAAAGTCTACTAAAATTTAGTAGCGGCTACTAATTTTTCTACTAATTTCATTGTACTAGACGTCAGCAGACATGTGTTGCTAAGATTAGCAAAAAATACGCTGGGCTCAAACTAGCAGAATTTCCCGTAATAACAGCAAAATTTTCAGTTGCCATTACAGACTTTTTTTGGTGAGCGATATAAAATACATACACTCAGAAAAAAAAGGTTATTAAAAACATTTTTAAACGGTTTTCAATCCCACTTTACAATTTTTGTACTGATTTTTAGTAAAAAAAAATATTAATTAGCAAATATTTTTGCTATTTACATTATACAAATATCAGAGTTTTTACAGAATATTTAAAAATTTTTGTTGCTAATTTCAGAAATCATTTTACAAATTTTGAAAACCGATTTGCTAAAAGTAGCAAAAAAATTTACTAATTTTGAAAAAGTGGATATTGAAGGAAATGCTATTTCTAATTAAAACTTACACTTACAAACTTAAATTGCACTAAAATGTTACATAGATTAATAAAAGGGATCGGAAGTGAATATACCGACTCATGTCTGAAAATGAGGCATTCACTTAAAATAGCACTAAAAAGTTTTTTTAGTTCTAAAAATTAGCCTTAAAAACAATTAAAATTTGACCTTAAAAATATTGACTAAAATATTTTCCAAAGCAGAAATTACCAAATAAAAACAAAATAATTAATTCATTTATGTTTTAACAATTTTTAAGATTTTTAATACTTTGATTTTGTTTTTAATTTTGAGTAAAATAATTTTTAAAAAAAATAATAAAATAAAAAAAAAAAAAAAATTTGATGCTCGATAAAAAAAATTTTAATTTTGTACCAATATTAGTAATATTAAGTATTTTTTTTGCTGATTTTAGCAAACAGATTTTAAATTCCACTTTAGCAAAAGTATACTAAAAGTAGCGGCTACTAATTTCATTGTACTACACATCAACATATGTTGCTAATATTAGCAAATAATACCGCTGGGCTCAAACACTCAGAATATTATGTAGTTAACTGTTTGTAGCTTAATAAAAAACTTTTCCGTTCCATTAAAAAAGAAAGGAACATACGTTTATTTTTCAAAGAAATATCTATATTAACTTTTTTATACATTTATTCGAAATAATTTACTATCATTTACCGATTTTTTTTCAGTTTCATTTATTTTTTTCATTTGTTTGAAATTTAATAAAAATTTACCCACAAAACGGAAACTGTGGTTTATTTGTGCTCGTAACAGTTATTACAAATTTAAATTTTGTTTGCTGTCTGTTTCAAAAAAAAAATATTTCAAAAATTTCTATTTGTTTTTTTATTTAAATTGGTTGTACAAGGTGGCGCAAAAGTAATCCTCCTATCAGAAAATGCTATAAATTTTGCGATTGGCCCCTAATGTCAGTTCTGTTTTGATATTTGTGTAGTAAACACATGCGAAATACACGTTAATAAACAATGTTACGCTACACTGCTCCAGAACGCGGAATATTGGTGACTATTTATTTGAGCAATAATGAAGATGATTTTTCATCAAAAATAATCATGAGTGATGAGGCCCATTTCCATCTTAGCGGGTACGTAAATAAGCAAAATTTACGCTTCTGGGGCACTGAAAATCCGCGTGTAACCCACGAAGAGCCATTACACCCGCTCAAAGTCACTGTATGGTGTGCTGTTTTCGCTGGAGGAGTCATCGCACCTTTTTTCTTCGAAGACGTCGCGGCCCAAACCGTAACCGTACTGTGAATGGTGAGCGTTATAGAGCAATGATCAACGAGTTCTTTTTGCCGCAACTTGATAAATTGGGATTGGAAAACATGTGGTTCCAACAGGACGGTGCAACGCCACACACTGCACGTGCCACAACCGATATGCTGAAGGATGCATTTCCCGGGCGCCTAATCTCCCGTTTTGGCGATTTGCACTGGCCAGCAAGATCGCCTGATTTGACCGCTCCAGACTTCTTTTTGTGGGGCTTTTTGAAGTCGCGGGTTTATGTCAACAAGCCTCAGACTCTTGCAGCTCTTAAAGACAATATCCGTCAAGAATGTGAGGACCTATCGCCGGAAGTTTCGGCCAAAGTGATGGAAAATGCCATAAAAAGGGCTCAAATGACAATCAACTGTGGCGGCGGCGATTTACATGACATCATATTCTCAACTTGATGTAAAAAAAAATTAAAAGACCAAATAAAAATAATCCACAAGAAGAATCAAAGTTTTTCATTTTTTTTTAAATTACAGCCAAAAAACATCGGAAGGTTATTTTTGCGCCACCCTGTATATATACAAAATTTTTCAATACAAATTACAAGAACTTCATAAACACACATACATACACAAACACATTCATACAAATAGTGTTTATAGCTTCATATGCATACATACATTTTGTATTGTACGAGTATATTACAAAAAACAACAAAAAATACAAAAACGGAAATAATTTCAAATAAATGAAAAAAACATTTATTTTTAAAGGATTGGTGGGTAAAATTTTGACATTTATTTTAACTGATTATATCATTTGTTTCGGTTGATTAATCAACACTTAAAAATAAATAACAAATGGCATTTAATTTAAATGAAAATTAAGTAGACCGGTTTTTAAATGAAATATCATTTCTTTTAAATGATATTTTCAGTTATTTTAACTTACAAACTTTTTTAAGTGAATCAGCAAAATTTCCCATAAAAACGGCAAAATTTTCAGTTGCCATTACAGACTTTTTTTTTTGGTAAGTGTACACATTCATCTTCCTGATAAGATGGTTACAATATCCTGATTTTATTCTACAAAATTTACAATATTTTAAGCTAGTCTACATTTGCAGAAAAAGAAAATACAAACAAAAGAGCAGTATTTGTCTACATTATTGCATCAATACAATATATTTACTCACACAATATACTACTGTTGCTTTGCCAAATATAAAACCTAGTAATTGGAGATGCAATATTTTCCTAAAGATAATAAAGTTATCTAAGGTGCAGAAGCAACAAGAATGCAATACAAAAATATATTCTATACATTTTCAAGCAAAATAGGTCAATTTAATTTTATTGATTTTAAATTTGTGTCTATTATTTGAAAATAAACCGTATTGATAGTAAGATATTGACTTTATTTAAATGTTGAATTTTTAGAAATTTTATATTGTTGATTTAGCATTAGTTACCAAAGTAGTTCCTACAATATTTGTTATATTTTTATTTTAAGTTATAATGATGTTGTGCTAATGTATTAGATTTAAATCTCAGACACTCAGAAAAACAATTTAGTAGAATGATTTTGTTAACGCTTTTCCATTCCACTTTACTATTTTTGTAGTGATTTTTAATAAGCAAATTATTATTAAGTATATTTTATTTTTTTGCTATTTACATTTTACAAATTACAGAATTTTTACTGCATATTTATAAATTTTTGTTGCAAATTTCAGAAATAATTTTACAAATTTTTGAAAACCAAGTTGCTTAAGCTTGTATAGCGTCATACTAGTTTCTAGATTCTAGTTTCTTTCGTCATTAATACAAATTATATTAAGGACACTGCCTTACCGACCTCAATTTGACAGAATCTTGGACCTCTCCTCTAATTTTATAAAAGTGGATATTAAAGAAAATATTGAAGTATGTACACTCATCAAAAACAGTCTGTAAAGGCAACTGATTTTTTTTATTATTACGGGATTTGCTAATCTTAGCAAAACATATTTGCTGACGTTTAGTACAATGAAATTAGTAGAAAAATTAGTAAGCTTTTTGTAAAGTGGAATTTGAAATCGGCAAAAAAATTTTACTAAAAATTATTAATATTAGTAAAGGGTGGTCAAATTTTAAGGGCCGATGTTGAATGTGAACCACACCTAAACGTCAAGTATTTTTGTGCATTTCATTTGACATTTCTCAATTTCAGACTAACTCAATTTGAAACATGGAAAGATACACAATACAGCAACGCGTTAAAGTTATTTAGGCTTATTATGAAAATGGGCGTTCAGATCAAAATGCATATCGGGCACTTCGTGATTTTTTCGGTCAATTTAATCGTCCAATCGTGCAAAAATTTGAGCAAACCGGGTCTGTAGGAGATGTCAAAACACCAGTGCATGCTCGTACAGCTCGTACTGCAGAAAATATTGCTGCTGTTCGCGATAGTGTGGCTGAAGAGCCGTCCACCTCAACCCGTCGTCGTGCCCAACAATTGCACCTCTCACGCTCGTTGTTGATGAACATTATGCATAAAGACTTGCATTTACACGCTTACAAGGTGCAATTGACTCAAGAACTAAAGCCTCTTAACCATTCCAAACGTCCTCAATGGGCAGAATGGTGGCAAGAAATGACAACAGTGTATGATAAATTTTCGAAGAAAATCATCTTCAGTGATGAGGCACATTTTCACCTCAGTGGATACGTCAATAAGCAGAATTGCCAAGAGTGATTGTTGAAAAACCAATGCACCCACAAAGAGTGACTGTTTGGTGCGGTTTATGGGCTGGCGGCACCATCGGGCCGTATTTTTTCCAAAATGAGGCCGGTCAAGCAGTTACTGTGAATGGTGTTCGCTATCGTGAGATGATAACGAACTTTTTATGGCCCGAATTGGAAGATATGGATGTGCACAATAACATATGTGGTTTCAACAGGGCGGTGCCACTTGCCACTTAGATAATTCGGCACATTAACGGCATAGAACCTCAATTATGCCTCAGCGTCATCGAAAATAATAAAAAGAAATGACAATAATTTTCTAAATAATTTGTGTTTTATTCAAAATCAACATCGGCCCTTAAAATTTAACCACCCTTTATAATTTAATTAGTATAAAAATTATTAAGCACCAAAAAATTTTAGTAAATTATTGTAAACTGCAATTCAAAATCCATACGCTAAAATCAGCAACAAATTTTACTAAATATTAGTGAAATGGATATAACAGGAAAGTTAATACCCGCTACTAAAAAAAAAAAATTTTTAAATAAATAAGCTCAAATTAACAAATATATTTGATCAATTATAGTGAACTAAAAACGAATTGTAAAATATATAAAAAAATATTATTTATTCATTTATTTATTTATTTATTTATTTATTTATTTATTTATTTATTTATTTATTTACTTATTTATTTATTTATTTATTTATTTATTTATTTATTTATTTATTTATTTATTTATTTATTTATTTATTTATTTATTTATTTATTTATTTATTTATTTATTTATTTATTTATTTATTTATTTATTATTTATTTATTTATTTATTTATTTATTTTTTATTTATTTATTTATTTATTTATTTATTTATTTACGAGAATTTTTATTAATCATATAATTACAAATTATATCCTAATACCCTTACCTAGCACTAGAAACAAAGGGCATCGGCGAAAACAGACCAGAGCCTCTGGTGGGAATCGAACCCACGACCCCCGAACTAATAAGCTAGCACGCTACCTACCGGGGCGCTCAAAAAAAATTATTAAAAATGCAACAAATAAACTGAATTATTTTTAAATACATTTGTTCCAATTTAAAGCTACAAATTTCTGAAATTGCAATCACAAATTTATTTATTTTTGTCGAGCAACATTTTTTTGCATGTAGCATTTCAAGGCAATTTAAGTTTGTACACTCACCAAAAAAAGTCTATACTGGCAACTGAAAATTTTGCTGTTATTACGGGAAATTCTGCTTATTTGAGCCCAGCGGTATTTTTTGCTAATCTTAGCAACACATGTCTGCTGACGTGTAGTACAATGAAATTAGTAGAAAAATTAGTAGCCGCTACTAAATTTTAATATACTCTTTGTAAAGTGGAATTTAAAAGTTGTTTGCTAAAACAGCAAAAAAATTACTAATATTAAGTACAAAATTTAAAATTTAAAACATTAACGAATTAATCAATAATAATAATAATAAATAATATTAAGGTAAAATTTTAATTGTTTTTAGGGCTGATTTTTAGAACTAAAATATCTTTTTAATCCTATTTTAAGTAGATGTCCTATTTTCAGACATGAGTCGGTATATTCCGATCCTTTTTTTAATCTATATAAGATTTTAAGGCAACTTAAGTTTGTAGGTTTAAGTTTTAAATAGAAATAACATTTTCTTCAATATCCACTTTTTTAAAATTAGTAATTTTTTTCCTAATTTAAGCAAAAATTTGTAAAATGATTTCTGAAATTAACAACAAGAATTTGTAAATATACTGTAAAAACTCTGTGATTTGTAAAATGTAAATACCAAATAGATTTGCTAAATAGTATTTTTTTTTTTACTAAAAATCAGTACAAAAATAGTAAAGTAGGATTGAAAACTGTTTACAAATTTTCCTACTAACTTTTTTTCTGAGTGTAAATATAAGATTTAATTAATAAAATTATTTAAAAAAAAAATGAAACATTAGTAAAGTTTTGTTTTGCTAATTTTTCCA
The DNA here is from genome assembly GCA_949748255.1 of Eustalomyia histrio. Classification (NCBI taxonomy): domain Eukaryota; kingdom Metazoa; phylum Arthropoda; class Insecta; order Diptera; family Anthomyiidae; genus Eustalomyia; species Eustalomyia histrio. The sequence goes on from OX456525.1 coordinate 52,289,960, forward strand.
AATTGGTTTGAAAAAATTTGGAAAATGATCTCTTAAATTAGTAACAAAAATTTGTAAATATCCTGCGAAAATTCTGTAATTTGTAAAATTTTGTAATTTATAAATTTTTTTGCTTAAAATGATTACAAAAATAGTAAATTGGAATTGAAAATCATTTATTTACAATTTTTTTACTAACTTTTTTTCTGAGTGTATATTATATTGGTATGAAAATAAAGGCTAACTGCTAGAATTTTTGCACGAAGCATACATTTTTACGCTACCATTATAAGCAGCACTACCTGGGCGCTTAGTAATCAGGTCGTCAAAAGGTTGTTTTAAAATTGTGAAAGGACCTTTGACTAACAAACTGTATCTTATGTACTGACCACAAGCAATCATTTTTGGTTGAATTTTGAATTCTTTTTTAAAAGAGAATTCAAATAATAAGCATTAAATTGACTTTAGTGAAAAATAATTCAGTCAACAAAAAGAAGTTTGCGAACTGGTTCGTTGATAATTTATTCAGATTAAAAATTTAATTTAACAATTTAGTTTTTTAAAGATCTGAAATAAATTCCTGGGTCAATTGATGTATAACGTTGCAATTGAAATTCTGCGGAATTAAGCGAAATTGAATTTACAGCAAAAAAAAAAAAAATCGATGACTGCAACCGAATTATGCAGTTGGCACAATATGCGGTTATAAAAATAAATCTGTTTTCTGGGTTACAGCAATACCATGTAAGGTCAATAGATTGAATTTAAATATTTTTATTCGACATCTTAGAGTTTATGAAATGAAAAGTTTGGCAAAGCAATAATTCTGAAGGCATTAACATCGCATACAAAAAAATTTGCCAAAGATTTTCGGTTGGGAATTTGGACCTGGAAAAATTTTTTTTTTCTTAAAATAAAATTTTGTGGTACGTAATTATATTTCTGTGGAATATAAATATTAAATTGTAGAACTGAATATTGGCTTTCACAATTAAAAATGTAATTTAATATAAAGACAGTTGTCGTAACTGCCAGAATTCGATTGGCAACAAATTCGGTGGCCACAACTGATACTGTTTTCGGGGTGAAGTTACAAAAAAAGCTGTATGAACTTTGTTTACTAAAACAAACATAACTTTGTTAATTTTTTTTTTTCTATATATAGTCGGCATGCCCAACTTTAATATTTTTTAATTTTTTTTTGTTGCTTGTTATTTTGGTATTAAAATCGTTAATATAAATTCAAATCTGCCAACAGTGCGTATGAGTGCTATGAAGGTAGTGATTAAATATAAAGTATACGTAACATGTTCAATACTGAATGTATGTAATATAAAAATAAAAAATATTTCTAACAAATTATTTAATTTACCTAAAAATCAATTCTTAACCCATTACCCCGTGGTGGTGCATATAAGTTAGGCAATAAAACTGCAAAAAATTAAAAAATACGTGATAACAAAAAAAGAACTAAATCCGTGTAAAAATATCAGACTTTAAATGTTCTCATTAGATCTAATTCACCAGATCTAATTAAAGGTGAAAAGTGGACCGGTTCCTAAAATATCTCACTTGTGAGCGGTTCAAAAGTATCTATTACGTGGTGGGTCTGAAAGTAGCGGTCCTGTCCCATGTGAATATTGGACCAATTTTTAAAGTATCTATCACATGACCGGTTTTAAAGTCCCTATTGCGTGAAGGGTCTGAAAGTACCAGCCCTGTGGTTGATGAAAATACGAGGACGGATCAATTAGTCCGTGACTTTTCGTACTTCCCTCGTAGTTATATAAAATGCAACACTGCTTCCATCAAGTACCACCTGTTAATAGACTACTGCTGTTCAAAACATACAACCTCGTGGATTTTTAAAAAAATGGAAAAAAGTGAATTTCGAGTGCTCATTAAAAAAACGTCAATCAAACTAAGGAAAAGCTTGATAAATACTATGGGGACTCTGCACCATCGATTTCAATGGTAAAAAAGTGGTTTACTGACTTTCGTTGTGATCGCACAAGTGCAAATGACGCTGAACGTTCTGGACGGCCAATTGAAAATGTCGAAAAACTCCACGATATGGTGTTGGCCGATCGAAGAGAAAAAGTGCGTGAGATGATTTAAGAAAGCTGTCTGCAAGATGTGTGCCGCGTTTGCTCTTAATTAACCATAAACGTAATTGTGTGATGTGTGCAGTCTCAATGGCAAAATTCCATGAATTGGGCTACGAGTTGGTACCTCATCCGCCATTATCTCCAGATTTAGCCCCCAGTGACTATTTCCAAACCTAAAGAATTGGCTGTTGGAAAGAGAATTAGCTCCAAAGATGAAATTATTGGTTTATGAAGTTTGTTTCTTATTACAAAACTATTCCTGGTTAAAACGTCCAATCAAATCATGGGGTTTAAAACGGTTTAATCTTCTGATTAAGCCTGATGTGTTTAGAAGAATTGGGATTTCCTCATTTGTGTGGTTTAACAGCCTAAGCTTATGTGATTCAGCATGCCTTCGAATTTCATCGGTCACTAAAGGTATCTTGAGGTCGCGATGGATGTCAGAATTTCTGATATACCAAGGAGCTTTTACAATATTCCTCAGCACTTTATTTTGAAAACGTTGTATAATTTTGATTACATCGTTTTTAGCACAACCCCATATCTGAATTCCATAGGTCCAGATTGGTTTTAAGATCTGTTTGTAGATCATTAGTTTGTTGTGGATGGATAGAGTGGATCTTCTACCTAGAAGCCAGCTCATTTTGCTATATTTTACATCTAATTGGTCTCTTTTCTTTTTAACGTGCTCCTTCCAACGAAGTTTGGCATCTAGGTTCATACCCAGATATTTAGCTGAGTTTGAGAATGGAACTGGTTGTTAATCAATAAAAACTGGAACATAATAAAACGCTGAGTTGTTATTTGCCTTTTTGTACGAAAAGTTAACGTGAACTGATTTGCTGCTGTTTAGTTTTAGGCGCCACTTTTGAGTCCATTGCTGAATTTTATCCAAAGAAGACTGAAGTTTATTTGAAGCTTATTGGATGTTTGACTGTTGGTAAATCATACGTATATAAAAGGTATAAAATTTGACCTAATATGCTCCCCTGTGGTACATCTGCCTTTATTGGGCATAGTTTCGAATAATCGCTTTCTTGTCGAACTCTAAAATACCTATTTTCAAGATAAGACTTTATAATATTACAATAATGTGCTGGTAATAGTGTGTTGAGTTTGTTTTCTAAACCAGCATGCCATACGCCATCGAATGCCTTTGACACATCGAGGAATACTGCAGAGCATACCTCTTTTTTCTCAAAAGCTATTTCTACTGAGTGTGTAGTAGAATGTTTTTCTCTAAATCCAAACTGGTGATCAGGTATTATTTTATTTAAGTAAATGAATGATTTTAACCTTTTTGATAAGAGTTTTTCAAACAATTTTTCAATTATTGGTAATAAAGAAATCGGCCTGTAAGAGCTGACTTCATCTGTCCTTTTGCCTGGTTTTGGTATCATTATGATTTCTGCTACTTTCCATGTACTTGGCATGTAGCTATGTTTAATTGCTGTATTATATATTGAAGCCAGATTAACAAATCCTCAAGAGTTTTTCAAACAACTTTTCAATTATTGGTAATAAAGAAATCGGCCTGTAAGAGCTGACTTCATCTGTCCTTTTGCCTGGTTTTGGTATCATTATGATTTCTGCTATTTTCCATGTACTTGGTATGTAGCTAAGTTTAATTACTGTATTATATATTGAAGCCAGATTAACAAATCCTCTATGAGGCAAGTGTTTTATTAGATCTCCTGTAATCATGTCATAACCGGGAGACTTTTTAGCTTTTAAATACCTTGATTCTTTCTTAATTTCAGTGACGGTAACGTTTGGTATGAGTTGTAAATCACCGTTTGTTGTAGTTTCTAGATTAGTTGTGCTAGATTGATCATTAGTGAAGACTTCACTTAGGTATTCTGCAAAAATATTCGCTTTTTGTAGGTCTGTTTTAGCCCATACGCCATTTTTTCTTATGGCTGAGTTTTTTTGAATCGGTCTTTTTATCTGCTTTGTGGCTTTCCAAAGGGAAAAATCAGTCTTATTATCATAAGTTAAATCCGACAGGTGTTAATGAATATTTTCATTTTTGAATCGTTTTATTTCTTTTCGTAACTTATTGGTAGCATTATTTAACAATCGTTTATCAGTTTCGTATCTGGATTGTTGGATTATTATTTAACCAAAATTTATTCTGCTTACTACAAAGTCTGATTGTATTAGCTGTGTTTAATTAAAAAAAAAAAAAACCTGTGGATTGAGTTTTAAGTTAGAGGGATGTTCGAAAAAACATGTCCTCACGGTGGACTGTGAGCCTGGAGCAAAAGTAGTAACTTATTTTACAATTAGAGACTCTTAACTACCTTTGCTATTGTCAGTAATGCCACAGCGTAAATATATATAGTATTTTTTCTGTTTTAAAAATTATTTGTTTTTCTTAATTTACTAAGTGTTGACTTTACATCCTTCTCGCTTAAAAATCGTTCGTTGAACAAAAAAATTGTTAAAAAGCAGAAAAAGCAGAAAAAGTAGTAAATTCTGTTTTCCATCTATATCAGGTAAATTGCATTTATAAAAAATTATTTTTGTAGCCAAAAACTTCTTAATATCTCACAACTGCTTTTTGGAGGTCTTGTGCATTAGGGGTTTAATCAATAATATATTTTAATAATAAAGGGTGTCCCAAGAAGAACGCAATTTTTAAATTTTAAATAAAACACAGATATTTAAAAAAAAAATCGTGAAACTTTATTATATCGTAAAGTAGACAGAATGAGGTTATGTATGGAACAATATATCGTGCAGATGGCCGCCGCGGCTTTGCTGGCATGCACGCGATCTTTTAATGTAATTTTCAATGACCGTTTTGCATGAATGCTGCGGTATTTCATTAATGCAGCGTCCAATTTCCTCTTTTAAGGCTTGAGTCGTCGTCGGCTTATTCGCGTAAACCATCGACTTCAAAAAACCCCAAAGAAAAAAATCTAATGGTGTTAAATCGCACGATCTAGGCGGCCAATTCTGATCTCCAAAACGCGAAATAACACGACCGGGAAATGACTGATGCAGCAATTGAATTGTTTCTCTGGCTGTATGACATGTGGCGCCGTCTGGTTGGAACCACATGCCCTCCACATTCATTTCTTCAATTCTAGGCAAGAAAAAACTGGTTATCATTTCACGATACCGAACACCATTGACTGTTTGCGCTTGACCTGCCTCATTTTCATAAAAAAAGGTCCAATGATTCCTCCAGCCCAAAAACCACACCACACAGTGACACGTTGAGGATGCATTTGCTTCTCGTGAATCACTCGAGGATTTTCCTCACCCCAAATGCGACAATTCTGCCTATTGACGAAGCCATCAAGATGAAAATGGGCCTCGTCACTGAAGTTGATTTTATCGGCAAAATCAGCATTTTCATGTTGTCTCTCCAATACCCAATTAACGAACTCCCTTCGCTGTCCATGGTCAGCTGGCTTCAGTTCCTGAGTCAATTGAACTTTGTATGCATGAAGATGCAAATCTTTCGTCAAAATTCGCTGCAAATCTCTTTACAGTTGACTCTTTTGGAGCATTATTGTGACCCCAAATTGATCGCAATTTGCGAACTGTAGCCGCAAAACTTTCACCATTTTGGTAAAACAATTTCACAATGAGAATGCGTTGTTCATTCGTGTAGCGCTCCATTTTTACTATCCTCGTACCTTCTACTAGCAAACAATAACAATTGTTCAAATGTCAAACAATGACACTTCGAATGTTGGCAGATTTAAAAATTGCGTTTTTCTTGGGACACCCTTTAATAAATCTCTCAAATTCTGGCGATTTTTTCCTTCAGAAAACCGTCACATTCTAGGAAATTTTCTAAAAAAATTTCTTATTGGGAATAAATTAAATCTAATAGGATTTTCTATTAGAAAAACTCTTCAAAGTCTAAGGATTTTCCTATAAAAAAATACTTCTAATCATTAGGAAAAAGTTTTCAGAATCAGAGTTGGTTTTTGTATCTGTTGCTTAACTTTTTTGCTGTTTCCATTTTACTAATATTTATTAAAATTTGTTGCTGATTTAAGCAGATCGATTTTATATTGCAGTTTTTAGCAATTTACTAAGATTTTGTAGAGTTCGATAATTTTTTATATTAATTTCGTTGTACTAATATTTTCTACAATTTTTTTTGCTGATTTTAGCAAACGATTTTAAATTCCACTTTATAATAAGTTTACTAAAATTTAGTAGTGCCTACATATTTTTTCTACTAATTTCATTGTACTACAACATATCAGTAGACATGTATTGCTAATATTAGCAGAAAATATCATAGGTCTTAAATTTGTAAAATTTCCTGTAATAAAATCATAATTTTCAGTTGCCATTATAAACTTATTTTTGGTAAGTGTTACAACGGACGTTAAATTGTTTACGCTGCACGATTGTGATTTTTTTCGCCGAAATTCACCTTGCTTTAACATAACCGACGTAATTAATTGTGAGCCAATATCATTTCCACCGATATATAAACATTTCTTACTGACATCTTTTGTTTTAGTCTTTATAATAATGGGGGAGAAATTTCATTTTAAAGAAAACTTTTTGAGCGTTGTTATTCGTTGTTAACTTTTATAGGCTGAAAATCCTTTTTAAGGCATTAAATTTGAAGGTTATTCAAAATCTTTATAGGTAATTGGTTTAAACAATTTAAAGTGAAGGGTTTAAAAACAAATAATAATAATAATAACTTTTTTTTAAGATGCTGATATAAACAAACATAAAAAGGTAGAGCAAACTGTTCTCCTTCACCGACAACATCTTTTCTTTATTAAAGTGTCGGTATAAGATATTGCTAAAATATTTTTTTCTAGTAAATAGATCTAAGAAAGTACTTGTTGTCTCGGCTTTCTTTCTTTTAGATTAATCTCGATTATTTTTAAGTATTTACCCCTATTTCCTTAGCCTTTTATCCGTTTGTGGGTTCATTATATCTAATGACGTATTTTCTTCTTTATGTTTTTATTTTACCTCTGTTGCCTGAAACTCGGGAGATTTCTCAAGCTTTTAAATGCACTTTCACATTTTTGTCTGGTGTAAATGCAATATAGGTAGATGGCGGTATAGGCTACGTAATTCCAGAGTAGTTCTTTTACATCTGACGTATTACCAAGTTTGATTATCTCTTTGTACACTTTTCAAAGATAAAGACGATAATGGCTTCTTTAAAGAATCTCAACTTCCTTTCCTTTTTGGCAGCCAACGTGAACAGATCAAAGTTAAGTTCAGACGATCGTGAAAAATAAAATCCACAAATTTTTACATCATCCGAACCATTCGTGAAAATAAAATATCAAAATAGGAGTAATTTTATAATTTGTTAAACTTTTCTAAGATTATCGGGGAGAAACATCGGGGGCATTAAATTTCCCATTGCCTTAGAATCGTGCGATTCTCTGAGATTATTAGCTAGACGCACTGCTTTATCCGTCTTATGGAAATAATTTCCTAACTGCGTGGATAAATTCCCTGAGAATTAGCGAAAATCCGATCCTCCTTTTATTGAAAGAAATCGTCTTACCGCCGTGGGGATTCGTACATAAAATTTTTTTCAAAACTTTACTTTCCATAAGTAAATTTCCCTGGTTTCGGGATCCCAAAACGTTTGGACTCCCAGAGAAGAAAAAAGAAAAAGTTTCATTTAACATCTATTCTAAATCTGTCTGAGTGTCATCCTAAGGGTAAGATATTTATACATTGAATTTTTTTTTATTCCGATAGCTAATAAAAATCTGTTCGTTTAAATTTTCGTCATATAGAAATCAAATCGGTTTGCATTACTAGGAAGACGTCGGGAATTTGGCAGAAATTCCTGGACCGTGAATCCTAACCTCAAAACAGAGACAGCAAACTTGGGATTGTTTATGAGAAGTTTTTTTCATTGGATACACACGATATACATAAAAAATCAATGTTCGCTCACCAATAGTTAAAAAAAAAAAACCGTATCAAATGATAAATAGAAGTTTACAAGCAAGTAGAAAATAATAATTAAAATACCGCTAATAATACGTCGAGTAAAAAATTCTATCAGAAGAAATCAAACTTAATTAATAGTTCATAAAAGTTTAAAAATTCCCACAAAATATTGTAAAATAGTGTTGAAGTGAAAATAACTTAAATTTTTTAACCAAAATTCATTTAGATTGACAGCAATTCACATATTGTTGACCGAAACATTCCTAAAAGGAACCAGTTCGAAAAAAATCCGAAAATAAATGTAGGATCAGTATAAAAATTTTTAAGAAATCCGGGCAGTAATTAGATGAGCTAAAGTCGGAGGTACAGTAAGATTTAAAAAATAGAGAAAGATCGAAAGTTGAAACTCTAAAAAAAAGGAAAAACGGTCGAAATTTAATCTTGGTAATGTAAAACTAAATAAACTATTCTAATGCCATCGGTTAAGTAAATTTAAGTAATTAAACAAAAAAAAAGTAATCCTAAGTTTTTAATATAACAAATATAATAGTTTAATGCGGGTTCGAGTATAAGATATCCATTACATAGCAATCATGCAAGAATAAATAGCAAAAACTTAACCATTTAAAGAAAATTTCGTTAGACCCATTTGCTTTAACTTTCATCAAATGATTTTTAGAGTGGTTTTTGTATAATTTATTCTTGCAAAGGCTGTTAATTGAATAAAATTCGTACAAAATCAAAACAAATCGAGATTTAAAATGAAGGTTTATATGAAGGAGTTTCAGTCGAATTTAATATTTATGCTAATTTAAAAATTTATGAAATTAAAAAAAAAAAAAATTGTTTAAAAATTCTAACCTCGTAGTACAAAGTCACGTAGACCAAAAGAAATCAAAAAAAATATAAAGTACCATAAAAAAATTATCGCCATAATAATGGGACAAAATACCATACATATACCTAATATCTAATATCATCCAGATACTACATATCTAATGCAAGAACAAAATTTTAACTAATATTATTTAAATGCATCACCTATAGCAACAGCCATAACCAAACTTGAACGAGGCCTTGATCGATCTTCGAACACGTTGGTTGGTAAGTCATAAAATTTCATTCTCTATTTAAAATTTGTTCTTGCTATTATTTGTTTCGATTTACAGAAATCCAAAAACTAATATTTAAATGTAAAATTTTAAACAACATAATACAAGTGATAAATAATTTTAGTGTAATCGGATAGCATACTGTTAATTGATTAAATGTTATTATTGCTTACTCAGTACTGTTAAAAAAATGAGTACTCTTTAACTACTCTTGTTCTTCCTGTTTTCATCTATTCTGTTTTACAGAGAACAAAGGTAAAAAAACTCAAATTAAATATAAACAAAACAAGTTAGTTTTTGCTTAGTCTGTTATAAATATTGGAGATTATTACATGAGCACTCTACGGTATGCGATCGGTATTTAAGATTTATTTAGAGTTTTGATACACTTTAATCAAACGTTGTATCTTGGTCCATAAATTATTCGTACGAGTTTTTAACCGTAGTTTGAATAACATTTAGATCCTAATTAGACATACATTTAAACAAGATAATGTAGCGAAATTATTAATAATGAATTAAAAAACGCAATTGTTTTAATATTTGTATTATAAAGAGAAACCTATATTATAATTTGTATATTATAATTTGTATTTTTAAGTCTGTTAATGTTAATTATAATTGCCAACGATCATATAATGTTAGATTCTAAGGTTGCTATGGGTTGAATTAAACCAAAATATTCAATATGGATTGCTAAAAATGATTTTGGTGTTTTCTTACATGAGATGAGGAGCTAAAGTGAATAAGGTTATTTGAAGTAGGGGTTTCGGCTTTGATATGGTCGCCACTGAAACATAGGTTAGGGATAAGGGTCATGAGGCAATTCTCTCCGAAGAACATCAAGGAGAGGGCATATCACAACTCAGTTAATGCCTTTTGGTAACATTTTTTTTTTTTTTTTTTTTGGTAACTAAATTCGGGTTAATGTTTGTTATATATATTTAGTTATTATTGGTCCACTTGTAGTCTATTGTAATTTAAAATAAAAAGGGAGTCTATAAATTATTATTGTAGTAGAGATCTGAATTTATAGGAGTAAGGACACGAACCCCCTCCCGACTGTAGCTATCCGGATATCTATGGATAATTTCGGAATTTCAGAAACAGGATATTTTCTCGAAAGGGGAAACGTATTAAAAGAATCACAGTGTGTTCGTTACAAATATTGTCACAATTAAAGCGTATAAGAATTCATTGTTATTCACCTGTGTCAAAACCGAACTGCACTCACCAAAAAAAGTCTGTAATGGCAACTGAAAATTTTGCTGTTATTACGGGAAATTCTGCTAATTTGAGCCCAGCGGTATTTTTTGCTAATCTTAGCAACACATGTCTGCTGACGTGTAGTACAAAGAAATTAGTAGAAAAATTAGTAGCCACTACTAAATTTTAGTAGACTTTTTGTAAAGTGGAATTTAAAATCTGTTTGCTAAAATCAGCAAAAAAATAATAACTAAATATTTTTAATATTAGTAAAAAGCTTTGAATTTATTTTTCTTATCGAGCATCAAAAATTTTGATTATATTTTTCAAAAAACGAATTAATCATTTTGTTTGAATTTGGTAATTTCTGTTTTGAAAAATATTTTGGTCAATTTTTTTTTTACTTTTAAGGTTAAATTTTAATTGTTTTTAGGGCGGATTTTTAGAACTAAAAAACTTTTTAGTGCTATTTTAAGTGGATGTCCTCTTTTTAGACATGAGTTGGTATCTTCACTTCTGAGGGTCAATTCTCGTTCTGTGATAATGTGAAGTGAAAAAAAACTTTTCATTTTCGTTTTCATAAGCACTTTTCACTCGCACTTTTCACAAGTACATAATTTGCGATTCTCGTTTGTATTGTGAAAAAAATGTTTCATTCGCACTGTACCTACGAAAATTTTGTAACTGTGTTATCCAAAATTTAAAGTAAATGTCAAAACAGAGAAAAACGTAAACAAAAGTGAAGTTCGTAAAATTTATTTTAAATAATTATATAAAAATATCTGGATTAATTGTATTATTGGATATTACTCAAAGAATTCCGGGTGAACAAAGGTAAGGCAATAACGTTACAAGCATTTCATTGCAGTAAATAATTTAATCATTTATAGGAATTTTTTTGAGAGTGCTGAGACGCATACTTCGTGCTGACCACAATCCATTCGAGATGACAGCCGACAAGCCCTTCATGGATTTATATCGGCTTACTTTAAGTGAACTATATTTGGTGCGCGTATGAAGTCTAATATTACTTTAAGAAAAAAAAATTCATAAAGAATATAAATAAACTATAAATAAATATGCCATACTTTTGCCATTTTGTCCTTTTGGGTCCCACTGAAACTGTTAAGGCTCGCCGCTAATTCGTTACACGTTTCGTCTCTAAATTTGGCACCATCTGCAGTTACAAATCTGTAAATGTGGGTTTAATAAAAGTGTGATTATGGTTATTAAGCTACTTACTTATCGTTTTCAATGTTCACATGCTTTTCTTAATAATTAATTAAATACTCCTTTTGGCTTTCGCTGGGACGCTTTCCTCTTGCAATCTTCTTCATGTTTATTTCACTTATAAATAGCCTGTGTAAACAATTTTTTCATATGAAAATATTTTGACAGTTGTTTGCACTGTTACACAAAACAAGAATCGCCAGTGCTGTGCAATCGTGAAAAAATCTTGTTTCGTTCCACTTTTTTTTCATATGAAAACGTTTTGATATTTCTTTACATTTTTTCACAGAACGCGAATCAAAAGTACTATGAAAACGTGAAAAAACTTTTCATTTCACCGTTTCACAGAACGAGAATTGACCCTCTGATCCCTTTTTAAATATATGTAACATTTTAAAGAAATTTAAGTTTGTAGGTGCAAGTTTTAATTAGAAATAACATTTTCTTTAACCCATTAATGACCACTGTACCAGTTTAGGTACACCTTATTTTTTTCCTTTTTCTCTGACTCTATTCGCCCTATAATTCGAGTAAAATAATTTTCTTAGAGCCAACTTAGTTTTGAAATTAAAAGCAAAAGATTTTTCTAATCTAATACTGTTATTATACTTTAAATTCATATCGTTTGATGGCTATTGAAAAGTATTAAATTTTAGCAACATTTTTCATAAAGGTAAAATTTTAATTTTTAAAATTTGTTATAAAAATTTGAATATATGTATAATAAGTGTTCATTATTTAATTAGGCACTAATTGAACCTGTTAAATCAAATTTTACAACACCAAATTTCAAAACGGTGTGTGTGGGAGAGCCGGTTTTCACTTTTTTCTCCTTGACAATTTACAAGGATATCTTAATTTTTTTTTCAATATCGATTTTACTTTATCCTATTTGACGCCTTTGCCTACAACATAAATATATTTTTATTGAATATTTTCCGCCAGATTTTATTTGACCATTAATGGGTTAATATCCACTTTTTTAAAATTAGTAAAATTTTTTGATAATTTTAGCAAATAGGTTTTCAAAAATTTGTAAAATGATTTCTGAAATAAGCAACAAAAATTTGTAAAAATTCTGTAATTTTTAAAATGTAAATAGCAAAAAGATTTGCTAAATAATAATTCTTTACTAAAAATCAGTACAAAAATAGTAGAGTGGGATTGAAAACCGTTTACAAATTTTTCTACTAACTTTTTTTTCTGAGTGTGTCTTACGAAGTAAATATCTGCTGCAAAAATTGTTTACTTGTTTTTTCTATAACCAGTATTATTTCAAACTTTTTTTTTTTGGTATCAGGACATTATAATGTATATGTGATGCAAATTTATGATTTTAATTGAATACCATTAACACCTCAATCAAAGTAAAGTGTTCATGTGTACATAATTCTTCTTGTAATAATATGTATAAATATTTAAATTGATTATAAATTTATTATTGCATTCCCATAGTCTGTTATTAAAATATGAGTACTTAATATATTTATAGTTTTATCAAAATTTTTAGAATAATGATATCATCTTTTATTTAAAGCAGAAATTACTCGTATTTCAAACTAAAATAATATCTTTAAAAAAAAAATATTTATTTGTAGTTTTTTTTTTTTTTTTTTGTTTGATATATGTATTATAACAAAAAAAAAGTTACTAGAACATTTTATATTAATCTTTAAATATAAAATGTTAAAAACTCTTGATTGTCTAAATATATTTTTAACGTGTATTAGCTTTATTGATGATTGTATATATACATTTTGATGCTGTTGTTGTAATATATACAAATTTTGAATATATTGTACATAGTAGTAATAAATGTGGTTTCATATTTAAAATTTTCAAGATAAAAATTTTGTAAAGATTTTAGTTTATATAAATGAAAATGTATTTTTAGTCTGGTTCGATTTTAGTTTATTATAGATTTAATAGACTAAATGACATACATAACATACATCTTTGCTTATAGAATATATACGTACTATATATTTATTGTTTATGTATTCACAATATTGAACTTGCATGAAAAAGACATGATTTATTGTGGGGTTTTTTCAATTTTTGTTTGTTATTTTTTAAAACAAATGGATTTTGTATTTTTAAACTGAGTAACTAGTTATAAATTATATAATTCATAAGCTACGGTCACATTGGGCAAATATTTTCCGCAAAAATGTTTTATCATATTTTCCCAAAATTTTGTCAAAGCAATATAGAGTTTTTTTTTGGTCACACTACACACATTTATTTGCCTCTTTTTGTTTGATCAAACAACTTTCAAATAGTGAAAAACAAAAATGGGGAAAACATGTTTGCCCTATGGTCACACTTGAACAAATATTTGACAATAAAAATTGTTTGATCAAACTATAATAAAACATAGATTTATTTTCTCAAAAATTAAAAACTATAAAAACTTAAAATCTGATAAAGGATGGTGAGTTGTGCTTTGAAGCCGTATCGGTTCTTATGGAAGAGGAGAAAAACGTTAAAAAGAACGTTTAGTTTTTCGGACACCCTCAAAAAAATATAAAAATATCACCCCCCTCTGGAATTAGAAAAAAATCTCTATGGGGTTAAGTGTGTCGGTTCAAAAAACAACAAAACACACCAAAAATCGTAAGTGTGACGGCTTTTATTAAAGAAAATTTTCTTACGATTCCCAACATGCATTTTGTTTAAGATCCGGGAAATAGAATTGCGGAAAAAAGATATGACCCCCTCTGGAATGAAAAAATAATTTTTTTGGTGTTAAGGGGGTCGGGGACCCTAGACGCGATATTTCCAAAAAAACAAAACACACCAAAAATGGTAAGTGTGATAACTTGAATTAAAGGAAATTTTCTTCAGAATCCGTGAAACAGAATTAGCGTTAGGTTTTTAGATGTTAAAAAATACTAGTGTTTTGTAGTTGCTATCGTTGGCGTTACCCAGGGATTACCTTAGGGTGGTGATAGCAGAAACTGAAAACCGCCCATTTTACAAAAAAAAAAATGAATTTCTTGGTACAATGTGGAAGATAGCACCGCAGTCGAAAATTTTTTTAAAAACCGCTCGATTTTTTTACGAAATTTAAATTTTAGGTGCATTGCGGCACGTAGCGCCGCAGACGAATATATTTTTTTTAAATCGCGCAATTATTTCTCAAAACTTTTCATTTTTTTTACTAAATGCCATTCCGTTTAATATGAACAATAAATTTCAGTTTATTTCAAAGCGAAAACTTCACTTTTCCTTTTCTACCATCTAAAGTTTAATTAAAATGGACCTAACGCCAATTCTATTTGCTGGATTTTGAAACAAAATCCATATTTGGAATCGTGAGAAAATTTCCTTTAACTTTTGGGTGTGTTTCGGTTTTTTGGACCAAGCGCGTCCTAGAAGCTCCTGCCACCTTAACAACATATATAAATTAAATTTTCTTTTTTAATTCCCAAGGGGTTATATATCTTATAAGAGGGTGGCTAAAAATGTAAACTTCAGCCGAAGTTTTTATTTAATATTTTATTTTGTAAACAAAGTGACGAAACATATGATTATGTGTTTGTTTTATTTAAGTGTTGACATCTAGATGTTAATTTTAACGGCAAAAGCACAAATATTTTACTTTTAACAATATATTCTGAAATATAAATTAACTGCTGAATCCTACATTAGCTATTAAAGTTGGCATAAGTCACTACCATATAAATTTGGCATAAGCCAACGCTTAGCGTTACTTAAGTCAAATTAGTATGCGAATGACACAAACCGACGCATAAAAACAGCTATTGCAAAATCATGTAATATTATCTTTCGAAAATTCTTGTACACAGAAAAAAATCTTTACACAGTAATAGGTTGTATATCAAACGCTGAAGTTTTCTTAGCAAACATTTTTAAGTAACTGGGTAATATACATAAAATGATTTTTTCTTTGCATCTATTATAGTGTACATACAATTGCATACGATTTTTAAAATAACATATGTTTCAAAAATGTTTAAATTTTGTTTAGTTTGCTTCTAATTTTTTAATTTGATCAGAAATTTCCTATTTGATTTTGTTGATTGTCTCAAAAGCATACGATGTTACTTGCAAAAAAACAGATTTTTTGAAATTCGGAAAATTGGTCTGTCAAAAATTAAGTTAACCGAACTTGAATGAAAGTGATTTAATAAAATTAACTTTAATAAAAAAACTTACAAAAATTTTAAAATTCATCTCACTTTGTTCTTTAGAATCCTTATTTTTTAGATTTTAAATCAAAATATTTTTTTTTAAGTTCAGATAGGTTTTAAACAATTTAATTAAACCCCTCTAAAACTTTTATAAATGTTAGTGTTTCCAATTATTCGACACTGCCGGTTAACCGGTTAGGGCATTATTCGAAAAATGAAGAAAATTGATTAATCGGTTATTCGGGTTGATGAATCGGAAAATTTGTAATTAATTGATTAATGCAATATAAATGTTTTTATTTTATCAATAAAAACACAAAGAGCTGCTTTTTGTAAAATACCTAGTTAAATTTAAAGTATTCCGAAGAAATATTGCCATAGAATCTTGGTAGAATCTTGATCAGTGGAAATAATCCCTAAAGCCTAAAACTGATAAATTCAGTGTAGCCATTCTATAGCCGCTGGGTAAAATTGAATATAAAAAATTTTCTTAACAAACAAAATCAGCTTTCAAACAAAATTCAATAAGAAGTTCTTAAAAATATTATACAGGTTTTGCGAAAATCACGAACTAAGTCTGACAGCACTCCCACTGTTCACTGGCAATTTCACTATTTGTTTTGGGCTTTAGAGTTAAAGATGTTTTTTAGTAAAAAAAGGTATGAAAATCTGCGTGTTTCTATTTTTAAAATATCCAAGTTTGATTTTTGCACAAAAAGCAATTAAGTCGAAAAATTTCCAAGAATATTGTAGTTATTAAAACGGAAATTCCATTTTGATCTTCATCTAGTGATGCGAATAAGCGAATTCCTAAATATTTTTGACAACACTATCTTCTTTTTAAGTTTAAATTATTTGTTTTGACATTAACCAAAATAGAGCCAAATAATCGATGAATCGGGTAATTTATTAACCGAATTGGAAACACTAATAAATATACAAGTTTCAAACAAATAAAATCATTTCAGTTTTAAGATTTTAGATATTTAGACGATTTTTCTCAGATTTTAATGATTTAAGTATTAATATTTGACAAAACTGTTGAAACGGCTGTTATTTGACATTGTTTGCTCTTACAAACATTTTGTAAGATCAAATAATTGTTTGCCCAAAAATGAGGAAAATATTTGCCCTTTAGTGTTCACACTATGTTCACATTAGGCACATTTTTGTTTGATGGCAAATAATTTTATTTTCCCAAAATCAGCTGTTTTGTTGTTTGCCCCTCAAAAATATTTTGTGGTCAGACTATGGTAAACAAATATTTGACGGTTTTCGTCAAATATTTGCCTAATGTGACCGCACCTATAGTTATCATTTTGGTTTTGTTTAATACTGTGGCGTATGAGTAATATAATTTATCTATATTAATCATACGTAAGCAATTATTTTTAATTAAATATTTGCATTGAGTTTAGAAAAGCTTGAGTCTGTTATAAAAAGCGAAATATTTAAATTTTTATTAAAATTGATGGATGGAAAATGCCAAAAACATTTAAATTATATAAAAAAAACAAAGATAAAAGAGGATTATGGTATATTCTGGAAAGTGGGGTAATATAGGAAATGACAATTTTTGTGGAATGTTTAAGCATATTTTAAAAATTTGACAACTGCAGTTGGAAAATTATTGGAATTACAATAATTTTACAACTACAACATACATTTGGTTAAAACTATGCAATAAAAATATAACTACACTCAGAAAATAAAGTTAAAAGAAAAATTTTTAAACGTTTTTCAATCACACTTTACTATTTTTGTACTGATTTTTAGTAAAAAAAATTTTACTTAGCAAATCTTTTTGCAATTCACATTTTACAAATTAAAGAATTTTTACAGAATATTTACACATTTTTGTTGCTAATTTCAGAAATTATTTTACAAATTTTTAAAAACCGATTTGTTAAAATTAGCAAAAAAAAATGTACTAATTTTAAAAAATTGGATATTGAAGGAAATGTTATTTATAATTAAAACTTACACCTACAAACTTAAATTGCCTTAAAATTTTACATATATTAAAAAAGGAATCTGAAATAAAGATACCGACTAATGTCTAAAAATAAGACATCCACAATAGCACTAACAAGTTTTTTTTTTGATTCAAAAATCAGCCCTAAAAACAATTAAAATTTCAACTTAAAAGCAAAAAAAAAAAAAAAAAATTTACTAAAAACGGGAATTACCAAATTAAAACAAAATGATAAATTCGTTTATGTTTTGATTTGTTTTTTTAATTTTGTCTAAAATATTTAAAAAAATAAATAAAATAAAATATTTTGAAGATCGATAAAAAAAATAAATTTGAAATTTTGTTCTAATATTTAGTATTTATTTTTTTTTGCTGATTTTAGCAAACAGATTTTAAATTCCACTTTACAATAAGTTTACTAAAATTTAGTAGCGGCAGCTAATTTTTCTACAAATTTCATTGTACTACACGTCAGTAGACATGTGTTGCTAAGATTAGCAAAAAATACAGTTAGGTTCAAATTAGCAAAATTTCCTCTAATAACAGCAAAATTTTCAGTTGCCATTACTTACTTTTTTTTGGTGAGTGTAAGAAATTGTTCACAGAGAAAACAGATTTGTGCTGACAACCGAATTTATAGCTAATCGAATGGTTCGGTTGTGGTAACCGAATTTTTCGGTTGTGACAACTGAAAAGCAATTGAGATATATGACAATAGTATTTCGGTTGCCCCGATAAGAAGTCGGTAGTCACAACCAAAAAATTCGGTTGCCCATTCGGTTGTCAGCACGAATCTCTTTTCTGGGTATTAATATCAGAGACAAACAAATTTGAAATTGCAATTTAATAAATACATTTGTACCAATTGAATTCTTCATCCCCAAGCAATACAGAAAAAAAGAAATTCCTTTAAATTGATACGATGGCGGCAACTAAAGCATGTAAAAGAAAAATTTTTTACATTTTTATTTTTTAATAAAATTTAAACTTAAAATAACAAAATTCAAATTATTATTACAAATTAAGTACAATACTTCAAAGTTTTTAAAATTAGTAAAAAGTTTACGATTCCCAGCGAGAAAATGCGTAGGTGCGTATTTTACCTTTTAAGTTTTTGGACACCTTTTCTATCAATTTTATTAACTGCTTTATTCCATCTGAAGTGAAAATTTCTCTCAGTTTTAGCTACCTTGGATGTTTTTCGCAGTATTAATTTTGTATGAGCCCAAAATTTTTCCACTGGACGAAGTTCAGGGCAGTTTGGTGGATTGCACTCTTTTTCGACAAATTGTTTGTTATTTCTAAGCCATTCTACAGTTTCTATGGAATAATAAATTGTTGCTAAATCAGGCCAGAATATTGGTGGAGTAGAATGGAGTTTATACAAAGGCAATAAACGTTTTTTTAAACACTGTTTTATGTACGTTTGCCTGTTCAATGTGTCTCGTGTGACAAAAGGCTTAGTGAATTGCCCACAGCTGCAAATTGCTTGCCATACTAGAAACTTTTTTTTGCAAATTTGTCAACTTTTATGTATTTAAATATTTTCTTTCATATATGCAGTATAGTGTTGGGAACCAGGAATTTGCTTGAAATCCTCTTTGAAATATGTTTCGTCATCCATCAATATACAGCCTTTAAAATTGTTCAGAACTGTCTTTAATAGTTTTCGGGCCGGTTTTTTGCTCTTACATCAACTTTATCTGTTCTGTTTGGCACTTTTATTACTTTGTATGATCTAAGCTTATATTTTTTTTTTAACTTTTTGAACATACATATGAGAGACTTTAAATTTTTTTGCTAAATCTCGAACCGACATGTTTGGTTTAGACACCAGTGCATTCCTTACTTTTAACGCCAATTTTTTATTAACAAATCCAGGAATTCGCCCAGATCCAGGTTTTCTTTCAGTGGAGTGGGTCCCCCTAAACTGGTTTATGAAGTTCCTTGCAGTTGCTCGGGATGTACCAGTTAGCCTTGCTATAGCTGCAAATGAGGCATTAGGGTTAATTAAAAAAGTGTCCACAATATTTTTTCTCTGTTTTTCTAATTTTGATGTTGACGCCATAATCATTTATTTAAAACTGAAAACTTTGAATGAATTTTGTTGTTTACACATCACAGAATTTAAAAACTAACGACACTTTTTTGTATTGTTTGTTTTCATCTCGATATTCGCATTAGAATTTGTAAAAACATTTTCGTTTACATGCTTTATTTTGAAACCCTAAAATAGTACTTATCCGCCCATTAATTGGCTGTAGCAATCAAATTTAAACAATTTATATTTACTATGGCTTTACTAAGTATTTTCTACTGAATATTGGTTATTTTTATAATTAAAGATTTTCAGTTGTGATCATAATAACTGTTAACAAAAAAATTTATAAAAATTAAATGAAAACAAAAAAATGTTTCTAAATAAAATAGTTACGAAAATTTATTTTGTCTTTACTATTGAAAAAGTTTTTAAATATTTCGTGCGCAATTTATAAGACTTTAGCGGAACGAGGAAACAATTTCGGGTAATCTTAGTTTAAAAGTTCTTTATAAATTATGTTTACCAACTTTTAATTTTTATCATTTAGGAAGAAAGTTCTACTAGTTTGGCACCTTCAAACAATAGTCAAAATTTTGTCAAAAATTATAAAGAATTTGAAGCGTTTTAGCCACAATTTTAGAATTTCGATGTTCGTATTTTTAAAAATTTTGTCCCGTACTCCCAATGTTTCATTAATATCTTTCATGATTATCAACTACAAAAGTTAACAGAGCTTCCTGAATGTTTAAAGGAAAATTAATTGATAGAAACAGATTTTTTTTAAACCTTACAATTAAGAATTTTTGGACAGGAGCGTTATAAAACAAGCGATTATTGTTAAAATATTCCTTCGATTTTCTCTGACATATAAAATGTTTGTAAATTTAAAGTCTATTCTAAATGTAAAAGGATTAAGAATTTGAGGAAGTTTTTTATAGCCAAAATATGATTCTTCATTTATCGGATAAAGTCTTCAGTATCTTAAGGATTTTCAACGGAAAATTTTTTTTAAAATCTGTTGATTTTTCAGTTGGAAGAAGAACTTTAAATCTGAGGGTGTTTCTATAGGAAAAGTCCCCAAAGTCTGAGAAGTTCTCTATAGGAAAAAATCCTCAGAAAATTCTGGATTTTTGTATGAGAAAAAGTCCTTAGAATTTGAGAGTTTTTTTATGTGGAAATTTTGAAAGAACTGTCAGCAGAGTTAAAAAATCGTGGTGTTTTCTTTTCAGTAACAATTGTGAGACTTCATAAAATATTTTATTTTCATTTTGATTTTGATTAAACAGAAATACAATTCAAAGAAAACTATTCTATAATTTTATAAAACAGAACAAGTGTTTAATTCAATACAGTGTGAATAAATAATTATTGTATGGAAACAAACCAAATATCAACAAGAACATTAAGATTTTTCTATAGGATAACAGCCTCAAGATCTCAGTAAGCTTCCTTTGGAGAAAGTGCTCGAAATTTGATGGGGTTTTTCCCATAAAAACCTTTAAAATATAAGTCTTTTTTTGAGTTTGAATGCGATTTCCTGTTGAAAGTGTCTCCGATTCTGACGGTTTTTAGCTACAAATAAACTTCTAGATTGCGAAAAAATTCGCCGATAGAAAAACTTCTAGTTTCTCAGAACTTTTTCTATGGAAAAACTTTCCTTTATATTTCTACTAATTAATAAAAAAAAAACTGGAAATAGTGTTTTGTTTCAATCTATAGGAATTTTTAAAAAAAATTTCGGCCGGGTCTAATAAATAGCTATTTCGGTCGGGACTATCAAATAAATATATAAATATAGTAGGTACAACTGAAAATGCGATTTAAGTCTTTACATAACGAATTGCTTCCCCAAGTCAAAATCAGGCAAATCGAGATTACACGCATTGTGTCGCTTGCATTTCAAGTGGCCACGTCCTTTTTGATTAACATGTACTTCAAATCCAGATCTTCAACTTCCGGTAAGAAAAATTCAATCAGCATGGCTCTACATATAACGGTCGCCGTTCACCTTAATAGCCTTACCGTTGGCTCCTTCGAAAAATCAAAATCCAATCATCTTTTCCGACATAACTGTTATGTTGCTTTATGAATTATGCCGAGAATTTAACTTATTGACGTGACCACTGATATAAAAATTAGCCTACAAGTTTTGATGGAAAATCATTCATTTTATTGTTGAGTTCCGAAACCTTACAATTTAGGCGTATATGAATTTACTGTTATTTAGTACTACTTCACGAATGTCAAAACCAAATTGACATAAGATAACATGCATAATACTTATTTATAGCCCCAATAATTACGGACCTAATCCAAACTATTTCCAAATGGCCACAATGATTCCCTAATAAAAATCAAATTTACTATTTCACCTGCATAACTGAATTATATTGAATGGATATTTAAATTATGTTCTGTCATTACTTTTAATAGAAAATAAAAATTAGGCTAATATGAAACTAATAATATTATTTACTAATCTAATTAGATTAAAAATACACTGCGAAAACTTTGTCAGTTTCCAGCAGGAATTCAGTTACAACGACCAAAATCCATAGCTAGAACTGAATATTGAGTTTAACAACAAAGTCTGGCTAATAGAATTGATTTATAATCGCAAAACTGTGATAAAAAAATTTATTATCGATATATAAATTCGGTTGGCATTTTATTTTTCTGCGTGTAATTTATTTTTATAAATACCATATTGAATTTTATATTGCTAAATAACACTAGGTCACAAATAACAAACTTTTGTCTGTTATTTGTTTCTAGCATACTTTTTCTCATGGATTTGGACCTACTGAACACGAAAATGAATTTTAAAAATTTTTCTGTCGATAGGTTTGCGAGATACAAATTTTTTAATTTTTTTTTTTTTAATTTTTGGAGGTACACTTACTATTTTGAGCATATCTTTAGTCTTCTTTGACCTATTTTATCCTACTACTACTCAAATTAAAGACAATTGAGCCGTCTACAACTTATTCTCAGAAAATTTTCAAATCGGGTTAGTAGTTTTGATGTTGGCGGCTTAAAAAGGTTAAAAAACTGCGTTTTTTTAGTTAAAATGTGGCTGAAAAATTCATATAAAAATTCATATAAAATGTAAAACGCGATGTTAACAGCGATTTTAATTTTTTTACGTATAGCTGACACTTTTCCAAAGAAAATAAGCCCTTACTTAACAAAATCTGATGACAAATGGCCGACTTATTATTTTTTTGGTAAACGACCGAAATTCCGCTATTTCACGATTTTTTGATTTTCATTATTTGCACAGCTTACCTACCCAACGCAAACGAATAAATACATTTGAACTTAATTTAAAATAAACAAAGTAGTCTTCGTATATTTTTTTTTAATTTATTTACAGCACTACATGCTCATACATATTTAAACATAAGGAGACACGGTTATCAATTGCATTTCAAAACTGTCTGTGAAAGTGTAAAGAAGTTAATATTTAGAAAACGCAAGGAAGACAATGAGTAAAAGACTACGTGTGTTCGAGTGTTTGAACGATCCAGACAATTTCTGCAATGTTTGTGGCCAGTTTATAAAAAAAAAATCACGCACACAAGTTTACTCCAGCAGTACAATTGCACTATTTGAATTATTTTGGTATTTCACCAAATATCACAGAACCATGGACACCTAAGTCGCTGTGTGATCTTTGCTATATAATCTTAACCAACTGGGCAGCTGGCGGAAGGTAAGAATTTTTATTTAAACACATTATACATAGCGAATATAGTAATTTATTTTAATTTTAGCCGCCATATGAAATTCGATACACCAATGATGTGGAAAAAGCCGCTATGCCATTCCACAGACTGTTATTTTTGCCTCACCACAAACAGTGGGGTAGGAAGATTTTTTAAATGGAACTACGCTCAAGTGGGATCGTTTGCGCTTCCAGTACCACATTCGCATGATGTGCCATATCCAGTGTGCCCTGGTGCATCTCTTCAAAAAGCAGAATCGTCAGAAGAAGAGTCTGAGTCAAATGCAAGCGAATTTGAGCCGGGTGCAAAGCGAAAATTACTGTCACAGGCCGAACTAAACGATTGGGTGCGCGATTTTGGTCTCACTAAGGAGAAATCCGAACTTTTTGCGTCTCGGATGATACAGTGTGGATTTGCGGCTTCAGAAGTGAAAGTATCAGCGTACAGAAACCGTCACAAGGAGTATGCAAAATTTTATACAAAGAAAGACCAAATATGTTTTTGCAGCGACATTTCAGGCTTGTTCCAAGAGCTTCACCAAATTCACAACCCCAACGAATGGAGGTTGTTTATTGACAGCAACAAAGAGAGCTTGAAGGCAGTTCTCTTACATAATGGGAATGAAAAGCCATCTGTTCCTATTGCTCATGCGGTTCATTCAAAGGAGAACTATGAAACTATGGACATTTTGCTGAAATGCATAGAGTATAGGAAATACAATTGGAAAATATGCGCCGACCTTAAAGTTGTGGCCATTCTGTGTGGACTCCAAGGAGGCTATACGCGACATTGCTGTTTTCTGTGCCTTTGGAATAGCCGCGCTGATGATCAGCATTATATAAAAAAAAATGGCCGGTACGAACGAAACCTGTAGTTGGAGAAGCGAATGTTCAGCGCAAACCACTAATAGAGAACCGTGAAAATATAATACTTCCGCCGCTGCACATAAAATTGGGTTTGATTAAAAATTTTGCCAAAAAATTAGACAAAGAAGGTGAAGCTTTTGCCTATTTACGGTCAATTTTCCCTTACCTTTCGCTGGCAAAAATTAAAGAAGGAGTCTTCGCAGGACCCGAGATAAAAAAAATGTTGAAAGATGAAAAATTCCCAAAGCTGTTATCACCCATCGAAGCCGCAGCATGGAATTCCTTCAGGCTTGTTGTGGAAAACTTTTTAGGAAACAACAAAAGCCCGAATTATAAGGACATAGTTGAGGATCTGGTAAAGAACTATGAAGCCATGGGAGTGCACATGTCACTTAAAATACACTTTCTGGATTCTCATTTGGATTTTTTCCCTGAGAATTTAGGAGACGTGAGCGACGAACACGGCGAGCGCTTTCATCAGGAATTGAAGGCTATGGAACGACGCTATCAGGGCAACTATGACACGGCTATGATGGGTGACTATATTTGGACCCTAATACGTGAGACCGATTGCAGCGAATACAAAAAACAAAGAAGAAGTCAGCAGTTTTTCCACATGGCATAAAATGTACACTTATATCTTTGTTTTTACTCATTTTTTTGTGCGTTGATTTGCTTAATTTAATTAGTTAGTTTAATTTCGTTAGTTTAGCTAATTGTGCGATACATTGAGCATGTAGTGCTGTAAATAAATTAAAAAAAAATATACGAAGACTACTTTGTTTATTTTAAATTAAGTTCAAATGTATTTATTCGTTTGCGTTGGGTAGGTAAGCTGTGCAAATAATGAAAATCAAAAAATCGTGAAATAGCGGAATTTCGGTCGTTTACCAAAAAAATAATAAGTCGGCCATTTGTCATCAGATTTTGTTAAGTAAGGGCTTATTTTCTTTGGAAAAGTGTCAGCTATACGTAAAAAATTAAAATCGCTGTTAACATCGCGTTTTACATTTTATATGAATTTTTATATGAATTTTTCAGCCACATTTTTACTAAAAAAACGCAGTTTTTTAACCTTTTTAAGCCGCCAACATCAAAACTACTAACCCGATTTGAAAATTTTCTGAGAATAAGTTGTAGACGGCTCAATTGTCTTTAATTTGAGTAGTAGTAGGATAAAATAGGTCAAAGAAGACTAAAGATATGCTCAAAATAGTAAGTGTACCTCCAAAAATTAAAAAAAAAAATTAAAAAATTTGTATCTCGCAAACCAATCGACAGAAAAATTTTTAAAATTCATTTTCGTGTTCAGTAGGTCCAAATCCATGAGAAAAAGTATGCTAGAACCAAATAACAAAATGGCTGTTGCCTAGTGTA
Source organism: Eustalomyia histrio (assembly GCA_949748255.1). Lineage (NCBI taxonomy): Eukaryota > Metazoa > Arthropoda > Insecta > Diptera > Anthomyiidae > Eustalomyia > Eustalomyia histrio. The sequence continues at coordinate 52,315,652 of OX456525.1, forward strand.
ATGGATAACTTTAATCATTTAAATTTTTTTTTTAATAACAAAAAATGATAAATGTATTATAACATTTAAATTATAATATTTATATACACGCGTTTTGATGAAAAATAATATGGACAAATTTTAAATTTTATTTTAATTTATATTAATTAATCCAATTATCATAATGACAGTATTATAAATACAAAAACTGATATAAATTACAATCATTTAAAATATTAAATATGCTAATAGTTTTATATATTAATTAAGCAAAGTAAAAAATTAGCTAAACAAAATAGACATAATAAAATCATTTTGGAATATTTTTTAATACCACAAAATAATTACAATTTTATAAAGCATTTTGTTTCATAATAAATGCAAAAAAAAAAACTAATTGAATTACAACTACACAGATAAAACATAATGATAAATACTTGAGCGGAAAACTAGAAACAACTTAATAACTATTCACTTCAATTAATAGTAATGTCAAATTGAGAAAATAATCATTAGCAATTTATTTTATACCACAAAAAAGTATTTATAATATTCATTGATATTATTGTGAAAGTGGTTTAGTTTGGTTGGTTAAGCTTTTAATTGTGAAAGTCCTTTTTAACCCTACGGTCTTTAGAGGGGAAATTCGAATTCAATAGTGATTAATTGCTGACTCATCTGTAAGATATTTTATTAAAATTAATAATAAAAATTTGTTCCGATTTTTAAATGTTAAAGAAATCGAAACAAAAAAAATATATTGATCACTTTTGCATAAGAGTTATGCAAAAATATTTAAACCTTTTTAGACATTAAAATGTAATAATTTTTTCCATAAAACGCAATATACAAGGTGGGGCAAAAATCATCATCTGATTTTCTTTCATCATCTGATATTCGCACTCATGTATTCTGATTTAATTAATTGTGCAAAAATTATGTCCGACAAATGGCCGCAGACGGCGTTGATGCAAATTATTGCTTGGATAACTTTGCGCAGTATTTAAGTTGTCAATTTCGGCTTGAATGTTGTTCTTTAACTCCTACAAGGTGTTGGGCCTTTTCACGTACACCAACGACTTCAAATATCTTCAAAGCAAAATTTATAGCCTGTTCCTCTATTTCGAAAGAACACGTTCAGTCGCTTTCTAAGCGAAAGAAAACTGATTTGGGTTTCATTAACCCTACTTTCTTGCGAACGATGACTCCAACGACAACTCAAATGAAAACGTAACTTTGTTCATACAAAATTTGGTTTATCTATTGGAACAGTACGAACGCAAATGTCAAAATCAGTCGCGTGTTATTTTTTTTTTTGTCAAGTGAATATATATTTAAAATTTTTAAAAAGAAAATAAAGTAAAAAAAAAACAATGGATAACAAAATTTATAGTTCATTAGGAGCTTTAAAATTAAGCTTAAAAAAAATCGACAATGGATCAGCCGAAGACGCTTGCATTTTATATGAAGTAAGGCCTAATTTAGCCAGAGGGGCTCTGGTGTTCGGAGCATACAAATTTTCCGCAGAGGAGAAAAATTTTACCAGAAAACTTAACTCCAATTCATCCCCTAAAAAAATTTTCACAAATAAACACTTTCTCAAATAAAAATTGATTTGTTTATTGTTATTTTATATTTCATTGTCATGCACAGCTGATCACTGTTAAACAGGGTTGTTTTATCCTTAAGCAGTTTAGTAGTATTTTTGGTACTTTTAAAGAAAATTGTACCAAATGCTCAAAATATATGATCTTGCATCGCTGTAATTTGTAAATGCGTAAGAAACAAAAATTGACACACGTAAGTAAAGACGTTGGGAGGTTTTTGAAATAGAGAAGCTCGAATTGATTGCTTTCTTTCGGCTAGTTTTTTTTTCGAAATCGAGGAACAGGCTATTAGTCATTATGACTCTTAGCGGTCAACGTTTACCATCGGCTCCTTCTTACAAATAAAGTCTAACTGCACACCACACACTTTGAAAGGATGTTATGGTACCTCAAGAGTTATGCGTGGATTTTTTAACCCCCAAAACCACGAATTTTCCTTATTCACGTGACCGCTGAGTTAAAAATGAGGCTCGCCCCTCATAGTCAATTTTGATGTTTCAAAATCGTACGTGATTTGTTATTATTAATCACTATAAATTTTGCCCTTGTCTATTTCGGAAATGTCAAAACCAAATTGACATAAAATGCCATTTGGAAAAACAGCAGCACTTCCCAATAGGGTGATACTTACTGCTCCACCTTGTATAAGCAATAATAGTCCATTCATGTAGTTCATGTAGTAAACTGAGCTCAAAGAAGAACCTTCTCTACACAAAGAAAACAGATTAATTGTGCACTCACAATATTATTTCGCTAAAAACAACTTAAAATACATATTACGTTAATCGAAAATGCAGTCAAAAGGAGGACTTCTCATTTTTCATTACATTCAGCCCATTTTGTTGTTTATTTTTAATCATTGTTTAATAATCGACAAAGTAGTAAAAATAATAGAAGGTCGTTTTAAGTAATCATCAATTTTTATCTGCCAAAAGTTAGAAAAACTACTTTTGTGGTTTGTTTTTCAAATTGAAAGTTTTTTTATTTTTTATTTGCATGTTATTCCAATACAACAATACAACACACACAGATGTGTTTACTTTTATTGGCTTTGTGTGTATGTATATTTGAATAATTTCTTGTAATTTGTATTGAAATAACTGTGTATATATACAAACTATTTTGGTAAAAAAATAAAAAGGAATTATATGAATTTTTGATTTCAGAAACAGAAAATATAAAATTTTAAATTTAACAGAAAATATCAACTCCTACTGAATGTCTAAAAATTTTTGTAGTTTGTTTTTTGAATGAATGATTCAAATAGTTCAAAAAATTTATTTCTATGAATTTCAATTGATTCTTCATTTAAAAACAAACTCCACGTATTACTTTTTAAATAAACTACAGTGACATTCGAATTTTTTGCCAATAGAAATTATGTTAATGTTTGCCGCGATTGAAATTAGGTTAATATTTTAATATTTTAATTGTTACACATTTGGGTGCGATAACTAAATAATTTGGTTGCTGCAACCAAAATTTTAAGTTGCCTAAAAATTTGATTATCATGATGAATCTGTTATCTCTATGTACATAATTTGTCAGACTTCTCGTTGCTCACAGTGTTAGAATGCCCCAGAACTTAAAAATCCCATTCAGGGACGATGAGCACGTCATTCGGATATCTGATTATACGAATTTTTTATACACGTAGTTTTCCACCCAAATAAATAATCATAGAGGGGGTTGTCCCATCACTAACTCACAATTTTCAATTTCAGTTGTGGCTACCATGTTAGGATTGAGGGAACTTAAATTCTGTTGTGATAGTCAAATTACTATTATATCAACTTTATTCTAACTAACACAGGCAAAGTATTCAGTTACCATAATCGATCTATTCGATGGCCAAAAAATTCTTTCTGACAGCACAAATTTCTCTGAGTATGAATAAATTTTGAAAAAAAAACTTTAATTTTAAACAAAACTGAATTTCTTTGAACATTGGTTTTCTACATTTATTTTAATTTTTTTTTTTTAGGAAAAATCATTAAAAATCCTTCCTTTTAAAGATTTAGTATGGCATGGGACATGATAAATCTTATAACAGTTATTGTTCGCCATCTGATGAAGAGTTGGTAATCTTGTTACAGCTTTTCTTTTAGTCCATAGCACTATTATGTTATTTGGCTTTGGTGGGGTTATGCTAACACAGGACGCTAAATTGATGTTGTCGTCACTGGGAACCATCAACAACTTCTTCGAATATTATCGCCTAAATTAAGCGATAAAAATTATTTTTTATTGTTAATTTTTCGTAACAAACTCACAGTATGAGCTTTTTGGCAAAGAAATATTAGTGCATAAGAGAGTAAAAAAATCCTAGCACCAATCACATACAGATTTTGTGTTATTGTTTACTACACTTAAAAAAGTTTGTAAGTTAAAACAACTGAAAATATCATTTAAAAGAAATGATATTTCATTTAAAAACCGGTCTACTTAATTTTCATTTAAATTAAATGCCATTTGTTATTTATTTTTAAATGTTGATTAATCAACTGACACATCCGTAAGAAACAAATGATATAATCAGTTAAAATAAATGTCAAAATTTTACCTACCAATCCTTAAAAAATAACTGTTTTTTTCATTTATTTGAAATTATTTCCGTTTTTGTATTTTTTGTTTTTTTTTTTTTAATATACTCGTATAATACAAAATGTATGTATGCATATGAAGCTATCAACACTTTTTGTGTGAATGTTTTTGTGTATGTATGTGTGTTTATGAAGTTCTTGTAATTTGTATTGAAAAATTTTGTATATATACAACCAATTTAAATAAAAAAACAAATTGAAATTTTTTGAATATTTTTTTTTTGAAACAGACAGCAAACAAAATTTAAATTTGTAATTACTGTTACGGACACAAATAAACCACAAGTTTCCGTTTTGTGGGTAAATTTTTATTAAATTTCAAACAAATGAAAAAAATAAATGAAACTGAAAAAAATGGTAAATGATAGTAAATTATTTCGAATAAATGTATCAAAAGTTAATATAGATATTTCTTTGAAAAATAAATGTATGTTCCTTTATTTTTAAATGAAACGGAAAACTTTTTTATTAAACTACAAACAGTTAACTACATAATATTTTGAGTGTATTAAAACTAGCCCCTGCCATATAAATGCATTTTATAAATTTCTTTCTGAAATCTGCGAACATAAATCTTTCCTCAGGTTATAACATACGTTGCGTATGAGTGATATTTGAACTTTTGAAATAAATCACTCATACGTACCGTACAATAAAAAATATATGTATGTATATTTAAGAGAACAAATATAAAACAATTTGTTTAGATTTTCATATCAGGTTTCCATAATGTTCCGAAAAATAATTTCCCAATATTAAGAACCAACCATTACCCATTGCTTTGCCTTTTAATAAATCCCATAAAAAGTAAAACAAACAATTTTGTTTTACTTCTAATCAAAAGGATAATAACAACACGGTTGAATAATAATACTTATCAACTATTTAGATATTTCTTGTCTATGAATATAGAAAACGATATTATTGTTATTTTTGTTTAGAACAGCACAGCCATCATAAAATAGTGTAGATGCTTAAAGAGATGACGATTATTTAAGTTTTAATGAAGTTTTCAAATAGTTTTCTACAACATTTTCATTATTCGAAAACACAGAACATTTTGTCATTTAATGAAAATGTGTCATTTTGTTTTGCATCATAGCAAAAATATCATCAACATCAGTTCACAGTAGATTCGAATATGAACTAGCCATAGGAACCATCACCACCACCATTACGTACAATAACAGCAACAACTATCTATGTATACAATATCGTAAAAAGTTGCTGACTAAAGTACTTTTAGCTATTACTTTGATAAGGACCTTTAACAAAAAAAAAAAAAAACAAAAACGATAGAAAAACAAAATCTTACACACAAATAGAAAATGGGAAGCTGTTGAAAACCACTTCAGAAAATTGTCAACAATATATATATATATTATATATTTTTTACAAGCACTGGATGAGCTCATCGAAGAACAACAGCATTAATAAAAAGATAACCCAACTTTTTATGTTTGAAGGTATTTGTCTGTGTGAGTATTTATTGGTGTCTCTGGCTGTATTTGTGTGTGAGTGTTTACAAGTACTATTTATAGAAAATTGTTGTAACAGTCAAGTGGTAAGTTTTAAGTATGATTATTTTTATTTTTTTGTTCATCTTCTTTATTATTTCTGCAACAACTAGTCTTTGAGTACTAAAAATTTCCGTTTTAATTTTGTGTGTAGGTAAGTGATTTAGAAATGAGAGGAAATAGTGCTATTAAACACTGGTTAGGCTGTACTAAAAATAATGCGCCTGTAATTTTATTCGATCTGATTACGATTGTCGAATTTGTAGTCAAATTTTCGATTCCATACAAAATGGGTTTTAATAATCCGATTTTTATTTATAATAAATTCAGTGGTAAATTTTTTTTTTTAACAAATTCGACCACGACATCCCTTATAAGGGCTATTGTATGAGTGGGGGTTTAAAATGAGGCTGACGATGACCCGGTAGCTCAGGTCGCTGATTCTCAAATATTTTGTCTATCTTCTGTAACATTTATTGAAAATCATTTCAAATTAAGTAATTTGTATTTGTAAATCTTTAAAACTGTAAAAGCATTATTCTAAATTTAATTTTTTATTTTTAGAAGTGAAGCTCACAGGTTGCCACCCCTTCTGTATTTCGTTATTCTAGCAGTTTATCACCTTAACTCCGATTGAAATCGACGTCAAAGTAGTTGTTGTCACTTGCAATCTATTGTACTTCCGAGGCGGCGTATAGCGTATGTTTTCATATAAAATTACACAGAATTCGTAAAATTAAACACATTGTGTTAACACATCTGTATAAAATTTACCCTATTTACTATAGGAGTATATTTTAGTACTATAAATTGGCAAATTTAGCCAAAACTGAATTAGAGTGCTGTGTTTTCGAAAGCAAAGTGTGAAATTTATTTCTAAATATACTTTAATTAACTTGTGTAGAAATTTACCCAACTCATAAATTTACTCCATCAGTTCGAAGAAAAAAACAAATACACACATTATGTGTAAATTGATGAAGACAGAATGTGTATATTTTCATGCAAATTGCATACTATAAAATTAAGTTTAAGGATCGATATGTTAATTTACAAACTTGTGTTGAAATTTACACACTTCATAGTACGAAACTTTATGTACCCAAACGAACAAATATACACATTATGTGTTAGGTGGTGTGCAAATAATGTGTAAAATTCCACCTAAATTGCATAAAATGAAATGAAGTTTTAGAATTAAATTGTAGATTTACTGCGCAAAAATGCCAGAAAATTTGTTAAAAAATCCCAAAAAACACAACTGATTGAATATATTTCATGTACAGCGTAGTTGCCGTTTTAAACATACAAGGTGGCGCAAAAGTAGTCCTCCTATCAGAAAATGCTATAAATTTTGCGATTGGCCCCTAATGTCAGTTCTATTTTAACATTTGTGTAGTAAACACATGCGATATACACGTTAATAAACAATGTTACGCTACACTGCTCCAGAACGCGAAATATTGGTGACTATTTATTTGAGCAATAATGAAGATGATTTTTCATCAAAAATAATAATGAGTGATGAGGCCCATTTCCATCTTAGCGGGTACGTAAATAAGCAAAATTTACGCTTCGGGGGTACTGAAAATCCGCGTGTAACCCACGAAGAGCCATTACACCCGCTCAAAGTCACTGTATGGTGTGCTGTTTTCGCTGGAGGAGTCATCGGACCTTTTTTCTTCGAAGAAGTCGCGGGCAATGATCAACGAGTTCTTTTTGCTGCAACTTTATGAATTGGGATTGGAAAACATGTGGTTCCAACAGGACGGTGCAACGCCACACACTGCACGTGCCACAACCGATATGCTGAAGGATGCATTTCCCGGGCGCCTAATCTCCCGTTTTGGCGATTTGCACTGGCCAGCAAGATCGCCTGATTTGACCGCTCCAGACTTCTTTTTGTGGGGCTTTTTGAAGTCGCGGGTTTATGTCAACAAGCCTCAGACTCTTGCAGCTCTTAAAGACAATATCCGTCAAGAATGTGAGGACCTATCGCCGGAAGTTTTGGCCAAAGTGATGGAAAATGCCATAAAAAGGGCTCAAATGACAATCAACTGTGGCGGCGGCCATTTACATGACATCATATTCTCGACTTGATGTAAAAAAATTAAAAGACCAAATAAAAATAATCCACAAGAAGAATCAAAGTTTTTCACTTTTTTTTAAATTACAGCCAAAAAACATGGGAAGGTTATTTTTGCACCACCGTGTATATGTTTTAAGTCAATCGACTTAAAACCTGACGCAACCTATATAAAGGGTGGTTAAATTTTAAGGGCTGATGTTGAATGTGAACCCCACCTAAACGTCAAGTTTTTTCTGCATTTTATTTGACATTTCTCAATTTCAGACTAACTCATTTTGAACCATGGAAAGATACACAATCCAGCAACGCGTTAAAGTTATTGAGGCTTATTATGAAAATGGACGTTCAAATCAAAATGCATTTCGTGCACTTCGTGATTTTTTTTGGTCAGCATAATCGACCAAATGTGTCCACAATCGGGAGAATTGTGGGCAAATTTTAGCAAACCGGGAAACATTGCTGTTGTTCGCGATAGTGTGTCATGAGGTCAGCCAAGCATTTACCGTGAATGGTATTCGCTATCGCGAGATAATAACGAACTTATTGCGGCCAGGAATTGAGGATATGGCCCTGGAAGATATGTGGTTTCAACAGGACGGTGCCACTTGCCACACAGCTAACGAAACAATGGCTCTTTTGCGCCACAAATTCAATGGCCGTGTTATCTCACGTGGCGGCGATGTCAATTGGCCGCCAAGATCATGTGATTTGACACCGTTGGACTTCTTTCTTTGGGGTTATTTGAAAGAAAAGGTGTACGTCGATAAGTCAGCAACAATTCAAGAGCTAAAGGATGAGATAATTCGGCACATTAACGGCATAGAAATTATGCCTCAGCGTCATCGAAAATTTGGATCATCGGATGCAGGTGTGCCGCCGAGGTCGCGGCGGCCATTTGGCGGTTATTTTGTTCCATACATAATTGAACCATACCATATCATCATAATAAAAAGAAATGACAATAATTTCCTAAATAATTTGTGTTTTATTCAAAATCAACATCGGCCCTTAAAATTTAACCACCCTTTATGTTATGTTTTACTATCATCAAATATTAAAAAAAAAAAAAAACATTTAGAACATTTTTAAAAATTTTCGCAGCTTTTACTTAATTTTTGCTAGATTTTTTAGGAAGTTTTCAGTGGCCTATATTTCAAGGCTTCGATTATAGATAGTTTTGAAAATTTGCTATATAATTTTTATTCAGTGAAAATTCAAATAATTTATAACTCAGAATTGGGCCTCTTCCCACTGAGCCAAAAATGAGCTTCGTCGCTGAAGACGATTTTTCGATAGAAAAATGGATCTTCATCCAACTTTCCTAAGGCCAATTTACCAGTTCTTGCAGCAGTTGTATTTTGTAGGGTTTCATACCGAGGTCCTTACGTAAAATATTCCAGGTAGGTGGAATAACACAAGCCGAAAAACTGACAATTGGCGACAAATTGACATATCGGGATCTTTATTTACACTGGCCGATACAGCAGCAGTACTTTCCTCAGGTTGGTGGATTAATGTCCGATAAAGAGAAACTGGTGCGAAATTTGGTCACAACAGCTTGAATAGTCTGTTCGGTGGGTCTATTATGATGACCATAAAATGCACGTAACTAACGAAAGACATTTCTTGCACAGCACGAATTTTGATAATAAAATTCAATGATTTGCAAGCGTTGTTCGTTTATTTGTATATTCATGGTGAAATGGCAAAACTTACTGAGCATTTTTGGCCTTGCCACATGTCACGAATCTTTTTTCCAATCAAATAATGTACACCAATAGCCAAACCATACTAAAAAGAAAAAAAAACACCGATTTTTGTTTGAAACTACAATGTGATAGTTTTCGAGAAAAGCATATGGACCAGTAAATCTCGGGTTCCCGTGCTGGTATCCTTCACTCACCAAAAAAAGTCTGTAATGACAACTGAAAATTTTACTGTTATTACGGGAAATTTTGCCAATTTGAGCCCAGCGGTATTTTTTGCTAATCTTAGCAACACATATCTGCTGACGTGTAGTACAATGAAATTAGTAGAATAAATTTGTAACCGCTACTAAATTTTAGTAAACTTTTTTTAAAGTGAAATTTAAAACCGATTTGCTAAAATCAGCAAAAAAATTTACTAAATATGATGCGGCGACTGTGAAACTAACTTTCAACATCACCTACCGATGGGCAAGTACCCGTCTATGGTCTAGGCGGAGATATTCGCTATCTATGTGTGTGCGCCGGAGTGTTTGAGAAAAGGGAGCACTTATTTATGTTCTTTTGAACAGTCGAGCGGCACTTAGGACATTATTTTTCTATGAAGAGTCGTCTAGACTTGTCCTGGCTAATCGAAATCTGTGTTCCTGGCTATGAGCGATACGTGGACAACGAAAAGGCTGACTGTTTGGTCAACTGAGGAGCTCCTCGTCAATTCAATTGTCTCTAAAACCTCCTATAGTGTAGCTGCGGAATGCATCAGAGGAAAACTTCTTTTTTGTCATAGTTTTTTTTTGTAGTCATTTATTTTATAGAAATACAATTAATTCAGAATCTGAAATATTTTCTAGGGATAAGGCACGAAGAAATTAATGCACAAATAAATGTAAATATTTTTTTGAATAAAAAATTAAATTTTTTATTAGAAATATTATTCACTCACTTCATTAAATTTTAATTTAAATTTACTGCCATAATAAATAATAATAATAAACTATAATAATGTATTTTAGTGAGCTTAAGATTTTTTTTGTATAAAAAATTAATTATGATTATTTACTTATCCCAACATTTTGTCACCACATTGGGTGACTTCTTTCCACCCAGCAAAATCTATCATTATCAAGTAAGTGGTTAAATAATGAAACTAAAACTTTTTACCGCTTATAATTCGTCAGTTTATGAGTAAGCCTACTTATCTCTATATATAAGGAATAACGTTACTGACTGACTGACTCATTCAACATCGCCCAGCCAAAACCGCAAGAAGTAGGAGGCTGAAATTTGGTATGCAGGTTCCCCTCCGGCGTAGACATCCGCTAAAACGGGATTTTTGTAAATTCCTTCGGGAGGGGCAAAAGGGGGAAAACCTCCCCTTTCACGGCCTGTCCAATCCCATTTAGCTAGAAACCTGAAATTTGAAATATGTCTTCCTGGGAGTATGTGCTTACTCCTTGATAAGGTACGTTTTAGAATTATGGCCAGTAACGTTGTAAAAATGGGGGTTCAAAGTGCTAAAATCCTCCCCCTTTATGACCTTCCCAAACCGTTGGACCTGGGAAGTTTAAACTTGGTATGCAGACTCTTTCTCCAGTGTAGATAACAGCTAAGACCTAATTTTTGAAAAATCCAACGGGCAGAAAAGGGTGAAACTCTCCCCCTCGACGGCGTTAACAAATCGTTTGACATGGGAAGTTAATATTTGGTATGCAGGCTCCTTCTCCAAAATCAAAGGCCTGCCAAAACCGTTAGAGCTGGAAGGTTGAAATTGTGTATATTTAACCCACCTGAGGTGTAGACATCCACCCAGGTAGGATTCTTGTAAATTCCTACGTAAGATATGACCGTTTCAAGTTGGCATATGTTTGCAAATAGTTACGCTTTCAAGCTCTTTCAGCTTAAACCTTTTAAAAACAAGAGCTTATAGCTCTTAAAAAAACCTACAAAATGTTTTTTTATTGAACTTAATAGCTCAAAAACTAAACGAGTTATGATTAAAAAAACCTGATCACAAATTTTTACAAGTATCAAAAGACCCGCATAAAGATTTTTACATCTTTTCACAAAATAAAAAGCGACCCTCGGCATATTAACAACTTTTAAATAGATGGTAAGCAGAACCCAAATCAAAAGTTTGGTGCAAATTGGTGCTGTTTGGCAGAATTTCCAGGTTTGGCCATTTTTTTCGTGCATGAACTGGACTAATACCGTTATTAGTTTCGGTTTCCAACCTTGATAATTATATATGTATGTCCCGAAGATATAATTACATATAACACAACTACATAAACAATGAAGTCTAATAAAGTCAGCGGTTTATGTCTGAATGAATTAAGCGGTCGACTAAAACTCTGGCAGGCCGAGTTCAAATACTGGCGAAGGAATTTTTTTTTTAAATATTAATTTAAATTAATTTTTTTATACGTTTTTTTATATACTAGATTCCGTATAATATATTGTTGGATCTAAAATTTTCCAGATTAATTTGCATCTTACACAGAATAAAATTACAAAGTTCTGTTAGTAATATTGAACATATTTCATAGAATATTTTTGTAATTCACAAAAAAAAAAGAATATTTTTCAAAAAGACACCAACAATGAAATTTGTAAATACAAAAAACTTTTTGTTAGTTTTTTGTAACTTAAATTTTTTATTTTCAAAAAATTTTTATACGAAAAAAACAATTTACAAATTAAATTTGAATTTAAACATTTTCATATTTTAATTACTAAAAATTTTGTGATACTTTTTTCTGTGTACCAAACCACAGGTTTCTGAACACCTTATACTGGATTACACTCACCAAGGTTACTGTACACTTTAGGTTATCACTTTCCCTAAAAAGGAAGGTCTTAAAGACCGTGACGGGATTTTTCAATGAAAACTGGTATCTTAGGTACCCCTTAGATGCAAGGTGTCTGCTTGATACGGACATTTGTATGTTCAGCGAATTGAAATTCTCTGCCGAGAAGGCTGACTAAATTACACACAAAAAAATAAATTAGTTGCATAGTAAATACTACATATGTAACTCCAATTATATTAGCATAAAGAGTAAATTAATAACCGAAATTATTACAACAAAATGAGATTTATTTTTGGTACAATATAAGAATGGTATTTCCTAACAAAATTATAGAAAATTAAAATCTTGTAAGCCAACTCAGTAGTGGCAATGGCTATAAAAACCTTAACACTATATAATCTCTAATTAATTTGCTATACAGTCATTTTATTGAAACAACCAAATTTAAACATTATATTTTTATTTATTTTTTTATTACACAGTTAACTGAGTATTGGTTATATGTGATCTTATCCGAGAAAAGGGACCTTGTGTGTGAAAATAAAGTTTTGAGAAAAACGCATTTAAAGTTTAATTACGCACCTTTAGTTGGGAGATGCGATTTGGTATGGTTAGTTATGATTGGGTACCGACTTTGGTGACGTCGTGCCTATGTGGTGACGTGTTTTTTTTTCGCTTTTAGTGTGACAATACCTTTGCTATTGTTGCTGCTCTGTTCGTTCTCAGCTATTTGTTTGCTCTCAGCAAAGGGTTGATGTGCGTATACTAAAAGGAAGAACTATAAGAAAGGAAAAGAATAAAGTTACGCTTCAGTGACAGAAACGGGATTTTGTAGCTCCTAAACCGAGTGAACCCAAAGCGAAAAAAAAAATCTGAACCTGCCAGCAAGAAAAAAAAATCGAGAAAAAGAAAGCTGAAGTCAAACCGCCGAAAAAAGAAAAAACTGAAATTGTCAAACGGAAGAAAATCGAAGTACCAGATTACGAAACACCGAAAAAAAGTCCAAACTCCAAAAAAATTCGAAGACTGACGAAAAAAACAATTTAAAACCAAAAAATCAAAAAAAGTAAAATTTTAATGTTTTTCTCATTTTTATCGATTTTCCCAAGTTCGTTTTGTACGTTTTTATGGGGTAAATAAATTTTTAACAGAAATCTAACTCATTTCATCTTATTCTACACCCTTTTAGGTACCAGAATCCACTCTTTAGTCCAAACCCGTTTTATGACACACTAGGTCCCTTTTCTTGGAGAAGGTCACATATTTACCAATGTAAAAATTTATTATATCAGACTTGTAATAAATTTTTTAGTTACCACATCCAAAGTGTAAAACACTAAAATATTTTCAAATAATTTTGGTAATCTCAACTATATAACTCTGTTTAGTCATAGCCGAATATTTATTCAAAAATATTTTCAATTTAATTACTACTACCGATAGAATGTGAATGTAGATTTTAAATGTCAGATATAAAATAAAGCAATTTCAAAACGCAAACAAACAACAAAGTAAGATAAAATATATAACAGTTTCATAACAAATAAAAATTTCACAAAATAATATGGAGTTATAAAATCCATTATTTAATTTAGTGGTCAATAAGAAGCGAATCAGTCAATATATTGCCTGTAGACTATATAGATTTCTAAGATAAACTTTTTCTATATATAAAAAGTCTATGTAGGTAGGTACATAAAGTTCATAAATCTTTTATAAATTAAACTTTTCTCTCATTCAATCTAGGTGAATTTGACTATCTAAGGATGCTCAAGTTTTACGTAATGATGCATACCATACAATTAAATATCCATAGCAACGATCTAGACTTCCAACATTACCAATCAATATACAATGATGAAATGAATTTCGTGGTTAAAATAAGTATTCCGCAAAATGTCAAGTCACCAAGATTTTTTTTTAAGTCTAAAGTGTCTGTAGAGATCTGTTAAATTTAATGAATTTTATTTTGGAAATAATCCCTATAAACTTTGTTTATGGGGATTAAAAAACCCTCAGTTGCTGACTTTTTATTTCATTTCTCAGGAAAATCGGTGGATTTTAAACATGTTGTTTTGAAAAAAGACCTTAAGTTTATGGATAGTTTTTTCTATAGAAAAAACATAAAATTCTGATGTCTTTTCCTATAAAAATATGCCGAAAAACTAAGCTCTTCCTTTTATGATAAAACGCTCATATTCGAAACACTTTTCCTAAGAACAAACCTTTAAAGTCTGATTACTTTCCTATGGAAAATGCCTTAGGTTTTGAAGACTTATTTCTATAGACAAACCTTCAGGTTCCGAAGACTTTTCCACTAAGATAACTTAATAATAAATCTCTCAAATTCTGGCGATTTTTTTCCTACAGAAAACCGTCACATTCTAGGAACTTTTCTTAAAAAAATTTCTTATTGGGAAAAAATTAAATCTAAAAGGATTTCCTATAAGAAAAACTCTTCAAAGTCTAAGGATTTTCCTATAGAAAAATATCTCTAATCATTAGGAACAAGTTTTCAGAATCAGAGTTGGTTTTTGTATCTGATAGTTTTTGTATCTAATAGTTTTCTCATTTTTACAAAAACTCCCTTAGTATTGGAAGATTTTCAAAGATCATACAAGCAAACTATCTCAAAATATACATCTTTATCTCTGATAAATGTGCTTCGATATAAAATATAAATATATAGTGTTTTTTAATTCGATAGGACTAAGAAAAAAAATCCAGTTGTATTTATTGAATGTTGAATTCGATCGGGCTTATTAAATTCATTCGGTTGGACCGAATAAAGTAATAGTACAAGTAACTACCAAAATTCGGTTGTCGACAAATTCGCTTGACACAACGAACCTCTTCTCCGTGTATAGAAGTCTCAATATTTAGGTCATAAAGAAACAGTACAAAAGCTCTGTTTTTGGTCGGGGTGCAGAAGGGCTTTATAATATTACAACATTAATTTTGTTGTTTGAGGCGACAACTTGGTAGCCTAATCATTTTTAAATAAAATTCTGATAGCTTTTAATAATTTGGAATCTCTGATATTTGTAATGTTATGTATTTCACAATAAATTTCTTTTAAATTTCCAAAAAAAATCTTTAAACATATTTTTAATTTTAAACTCTTAAATGTTACACAGGGTTGAGTATATGAAATTTCATACCACTGTGCAAATCACAATTAAATCTTAAAGATTGTACCAGAAAAATAACTGAGTATTTTATATTATCAGCATTTTGTCAACAGCAACAACAATTATAAGATTTTCTAAATCTTGTATTTGTTGTTTGTGTTATAATATCTTTGCTTTGCTATTCAATATTTTATTATTCTTTGTTATTTCAATATCTACATTTCTCTCACAGTTGCTATCATGCCTTTCCTCCATTAAAATGTTCAAGAAAATATACATACACTCAGAATATTATGTAGTTAACTGTTTGTAGTTTAATAAAAAAGTTTTCCGTTTCATTTAAAAATAAAGGAAGATACATTTATTTTTCAAAGAAGTATCTATATTAACTTTTTTATACATTTATTCGAAATAATTTACTATCATTTACCGATTTTTTTCAGTTTCATTTATTTTTTTCATTTGTTTAAAATTTAATAAAAAATTTACCCACAAAACGGAAACTTGTGGTTTGTTTGTGTCCGTAACAGTTATTACAAATTTAAATTTTGTTTTCTGTATGTTTAAAAAAAAAAAAAATATTCAAAAAATTTCAATTTGTTTTTTTATTTAAATTGGTTGTATATATACAAAATTTTTCAATACAAATTACAAGAACTTCATAAACACACATACATACACAAATACATTCACACCAAAAGTGTTGGTAGGAAAAATTTTGACATTTATTTTAACTGATTATATCATTTGTTTCTTACGGATGTGTCAGTTGATTAATCAACATTTAAAAATAAATAACAAATGGCATTTAATTTAAATGAAAATTAAGTAGACCGGTTTTTAAATGAAATATCATTTCTTTTAAATTATATTTTCAGTTATTTTAACTTACAAACTTCTTTAAGTGTATAAAATAAAACAAAAACTTCAAAAAAAAAACTGTAACTGGATTATTGTTGCTGCTAATGCTACAACTACTATTACTTTTCAAATTGGAGTCAATAACAATAAAAATGCAAAGCACCCACAGAGTAATATACACAGATTAAAATTAGATAAAATAACAAAATCTTACCAAAATTAGAAATTCCTCATACTTAAACATACACACATTACACACAAACCTATTAGAAGGAGTGTTTAAGTTTTTCTAAAACACCTTAATATTTATTATGTTAAATTTTACATTTTCATACAATAGTAACGTTTCTATATTTGTAGGTGGATACTTTCTACGCGTATAGGTGGTTTTGTAAAAAAAATACAAAAAAATTTAGGCAGTTTACAGGTTGGTTAAAAAGTTCCTGCGCTCGAAATGAAAGAATACTGTTTTTGTTACAAAATATATTTTTTTATTCAATATAATCTCCTAGAAGCTCAATACACTTGTTCCAATGATCTTCCAATAATTTTATCCCATCCTTATAATAGTTTTCCGGAAGCTCTGCAAAATAACCGTCTACGGCTGCTATGGCCTCTTCATTCGACGAAAAATGCTTTCCACGAAGGAATTGTTTGAGATTTCTGAAGAGATAGTAGTCACTGGGAGCCAAATCTGGTGAATACGGTGGATGTTCAAGCAATTCGTACTTTAATTCTTTGAATTTAGCGATCGTCAAAACACTTTTGTCAGCAGGTGCATTGTCTTGATAAAAAAATTATTCTTTTCTTCTTTAAACCAGGTTTTTTCTCACGAATTTTTTCATTCAGCTGATCCAAAAGGCTGCAATAATATTCAGAGTTGATTGTTTTACCTTTCTGAAGATTATCAATCAACAAAATTCCTTTTGCATCCCAAAAAACTGATGCCATAACCTTCTTTGCTGATCGTTGTGACTTCACCTGCTTTGGAGCTGAATAACCAGCTTCAGTCCACTGCAAACATTCTTGTTTCAATTAAGGATCATGGTGGTAGATCCAAGTCTCATCCATAGTTATAAAACGACGCAAGAAGTCGGTTTTATTCGGCTTAAAACGCTCCAAATTACGCTGAGAAATTTGTTTTCGATCCAGTTTTTGTTGAATTGTTAATGTGTGCGGCACTAACTTTCCAAACAGTCGTTTTATACGTAATTATTCATATAAAATATGGAGTACTCGTTCGTCTGAGATGCCTATGACATTAGCAATTTCACGTTTAGTCAAACTTGGATCTTCACTAACCATATTATGATTTCTGCTGTGGTTGCGGTTTTTGGTCGACCTTGCGTGGATCGTCTTCAAGGCTGGTACGACCACATTTAAATTCACCAGCCCAAAATTCAACGTTGCGTTTTGAAGGTGAGGACTCCTTATACACTTCTAACAATTGTTCATAAATTTCCTTTGCTTTTAAACCCTTCAAAACAAAGAATCTAATGACTCCACGATATTCAATTTTTTCCACATTAAAAAAAATCAATAACACGTCAACTTCAAATGGCTTGTAAACAAAGAAAGAATTGACAGAATGACTTGCACCTTTGCATGTGTTCTCAGGACAATTATACCAACTTGAGAAAAAAAAGTTTGGAGCTAGCAGTGCCATCTCTTGGTGAGCGCAGGAACTTTTCAACCAACCTGTATATTTTAATTATTCTATAAAATTGTATTTTGATTTCTCAAATACGTATTTTATAAAATGTTACTTTTTAAAATATTGTTACGGAAATTCGATTCAACAATTTACATTTAGCCCCGGAAACAGAAATTTCCATATGGCGGCCTCATGTAGTGCAAATTAATTCAGTCTGGCAACTCCTAAAATAGAAACTTTTAAAATAGCAAATAGCAGAATCTTACTGACAACTCTAGACACATCTGGTGGCAACATAATTTTCTGGATATTTCTATTAGCTACAAGAGAACCTTCTACACAACTTTAGAATAATCTGGATAGTTCAACTTCTTCCACAAGAGGTCGCTATCACATTTATAAATGAGCTACGAGATGTATGCCTTCAGTTTGAGCTAGATCGTTAATAGTGCAACAACTCGGCATAATTAGTTTAATAAATTGTTTAGTTTTGTTAAACTGGAGTAAAATTAAGTTTCTTTATAAATAAAGAGCTGCTATATAAATTGCAACTGTTGTTTATTATTTGCAATTTAAAAAGAACTCGATTCATTTAACAAGGATACTTGTATACAGGGTGATTCAGTCACGGCCAGTCGAATTTCACCAGCGTATTCCTTGGCTCATTTCATGAAAATATGTCCATTACGACCATCCCCGAAAATGCAATTGTGCGAAATGGCAGCGGTTTGAAAATTTTCGAATTGGCGGTCGGAGGGTAGTAGGGTAATATTGCTAAATTCTGAACCAGTGGCCGGATTTTGGAATGGTCTTTGGGATACCTTTAAGAATCAATAAAGAAAAAAATTTAAATAAGGGAATTCACCAAATACAGAGCTTTTAAAAAAAATTGCAAAAAGACATAAGAACGTGCACTTAACCTCAATTTGGTCAGCAAGATGGCAGGTAACTTATGTTTTTATACCCTTCACCATAGGTGGAAGGGTATATATAAGTTTGTCATTCCGTTTGTAATTTCTACAATATTGATCTTAGACCCTATAAAGTATATATATTCTGGGTCCATATGAAGAGCGAAGTTGATTTAACGATGTCCGTCTGTCCGTCTGTCCGTCTGTCCGTCTGTGTGTTGAAATGGGTTTTCCGAAGAACCCAGACACGATGAGGACTTGATTCTTTTTTATTTCTGTTACATGTGATCCATTTCTGTTTGCTATTAAAAATCAGACAGATCGGTTAATAAATGGCTGAGATATTAGCAAAAAACCAGGACTACCTCTAATTTTTCCAGTAAAATCCCTTTGTTTAATAAGAGTGTGAAGATAAATACGTAGGTTAAATACGTTTCACAACTATTGTGAATGATATAAATAAAAAACAAATAGTAGTGTCGCCAACTTGCCAAATGCCAAATTTGACAAGAAAAGCGCTGAAACATATGGAAAAATATAAATTTGAGATTTTACATGACATATTATTTTGGATTAAAATTTTTGGACATTTAAGAAAAAATAAATGGGGATACCGCTTGTTTGTGGAGAGCTATGAGGTAGTAGATTCCAACGATGTATTCATCTCCTTCAGAATCACTCTAGGTTTCGAGTTTTGCATTTTAAAGAAAATTTATTTTTGAAATTCCACATAACATTATTTAAAATTAAAATTTTTGGACATTTAAGAAAAAAATAAATGGGGGTACCGCTTGTTTGTGGAGAGCTATGAGGTAGTTGATTCCAACGATGTATTCATCTCCTCCAGAATCACTCTAGGATTCGAGTTTTGCATTTTAAAGAAAATTTATTTTTGAAATTTCTCATAACATTATTTAAAATTAAAATTGTTGGACATTTAAGAAAAAAATAAATGGGGTTACCGCTTATTTGTGGAGAGCTATGAGGTAGTAGCTTCCAACGATGTATTCATCTCCTCCAGAATCACTCTAGGTTTAGAGTTTTGCATTTGACAAGAAAATTTATTTTTAAAATTTCTCACAACATTATTTAAAATTAAAATTTTTGGACATTTAAGAAAAAAATAAATGGGGGTACCGCTTGTTTGTGGAGAGCTATGAGGTAGTTGATTCATTCATCGTTGGAATACATCGTCGGAATCTACTACCTCATAGCTCTCCACAAACAAGCGGTACCCCCATTTATTTTTTTCTTAAATGTCCAAAAATTTTAATTTTAAATAATGTTATGAGAAATTTCAAAAATAAATTTTCTTGTCAAATGCAAAACTCTAAACCTAGAGTGATTCTGGAGGAGATGAATACATCGTTGGAATCTACTACCTCATAGCTCTCCACAAACAAGCGGTACCCCCATTTATTTTTTTCTTAAATGTCCAACAAATTTAATTTTAAATAATGTTATGAGAAATTTCAAAAATAAATTTTCTTGTCAAATGCAAAACTCGAAACCTAGAGTGATTCTGGAGGAGATGAATACATCGTTGGAATCTACTTCCTCATAGCTCTCCACAAACAAGCGGTACTCCCATTTATTTTTTTCTTAAATGACCAAAAATTTTAATTTTAAATAATATGTGGAATTTCAAAAATAAATTTTCTTTAAAATGCAAAACTCGAAACCTAGAGTGATTCTGAAGGAGATGAATACATCGTTGGAATCAACTACCTCATAGCTCTCCACAAACAAGCGGTACCCCCATTTATTTTTTCTTGAATGTCCAAAAATTTTAATTTTAAATAATGTTATGAGAAATTTCAAAAATAAATTTTCTTGTCAAATGCAAAACTCGAAACCTAGAGCGATTCTGGAGGAGATGAATACATCGTTGGAATCCACTACCTCATATCTCTCCACAGACAAGCGGTATCCCCATTTATTTTTTCTTAAATGTCCAAAAATTTTAGTCCAAAATAATATGTCATGTAAAATCTCAAATTTTTATTTTTCCATATGCTTCAGCGCTTTTCTTGTCAAATTTGGCATTTTCTAGGCAAAAAAAAGTTGGCGACACTACTATTTGTTTTTTATTTATATCATTCACAATAGTTGTGAAACGTATTTAACCTACGTATTTATCTTCACACCCTTTTGTTTAATATGTATGTAGAATTTTGAGCATAACAACACATCCATGTGTTAAAATTCTTTTCTCTCTATTGACGATGATTTTGTGTGAGCTTCAATAGCTCAGTTGTCTAGACGCTGTGTCACAAATACTTTTTTTTTTCTCTAAGGCCGTGGGGTTCGAGGTTCAAAACTCGGTGAGGTCAATTCACTTTTTTTTTACATTTTTTTTTTATTATTTTCTTAAGACTTTTTTTTTTTTGCTTATTTTTGGTTTTTTTTTAACATTTAATAATTAATTTATATAAAATTTTATATTAATAATTAAATAATCCATAAATAGGCTAAAAACATCAAAATTTTTATAAAAACCCTCTGATACAAACAAAATACAAACGGTTTTATTTCTATTTTTTGCTCCGATTTAAAAGAATTTATAAAAAGATTTTTAAACCATTTTATTTCTCACATATTAAGAAAATTTTATACATAATTTACCTTTGAGTGCAACTATTTTAGGTCATAACTTATAATAATTTATAAAAAAAATTATAAACTATTTTGCTTCAAATTTTTAAAATTAAGCTAAAGAAATTACAAATATTTCTAATAAAAAAGCGAAATAAAATCCTAAATGCAAATTTGCCAGCTAAATCAAACTATTTTGTAGAAATAAAACACATGCAGTTCTAGTGATTTCTTTTAACGATTTGTTGAAATTCTTTTCTTTCACCTCTTAACCTTTTATACACAAACAACAAACACTATTCTAGAGCTGTATTATGACCTATGGATACGTCTTATATAGCAAAAGATCGAAAATCTTTAGTATAACATATTTGCTGAAAAACTCGGAAATATCGGTTCAGATACAAAAAAGTTATGCCCAAAACATACATTTTTTTAAAATACATATTTTCTGGAACCATAAATCTTCCCGAGTCCAAGTTTTATCTCCAAACTAAATGGTTAATTTCCTCTTAAAGGCGTCCGTATATAAATCTGTCCATTTCATATATGTCCATATATAAACTTCAGTTTTTTCCCAACCATGGTGAAGGGTATATAAGATTCGGCATAGCCGAATTTAGCCGCTCTTACTTGTTTTTTTTTGTCTTAAAAGATAGCCATACCTCTTACCTTTACAAAATACCCTAAAAAAGCGCATTGGTCTTACTGTTCCAAAATTATGACTATTTGACTGAAATGCAAACGTTTTTTTAATGTTTATTCACAAAAACAAATGAATGTGTGCAGTTATTTTGCTTCCAAAAACAAAAAAAGTCAAATGGTCGTATCTTTGGAACAGTAAGACCTCTGGTCATTTTGGAAAGGTAAGAGGAATGGCTATCTTTAAAGACAAAAAAATATAAGTTACCTGCCATCTTGCTGAGCAAATTGAGGTTCTGTGCACGTTCTTATCTTTTTTCCAATTTTTTTTTAAAGTCCTGTATCTTGGCGTTCAAAGTTTTTGGTCCTACCCGAAAAATTTCCAAAAACTCCCACTTATCGGATGACTAAGGCGGAGGTGAAACCTACACACAAAATAAATACAAAATTCTGTTTGTAATATTAAACAAAACATATTTGCATTCGTTTCCCGTTTCGTTCACTTGCGTTCCTTTTATTTAGAGCTTCAATTCCTCTCGTTCCCATTTTCTAGTGTTTCAATTCAACTCGTTCTCATTTTGTTCCACTTGTGTAGTGTTTCAATTCCCATCGTTCGTCTTTTCATTTCGTTACCCAATTTAAGTTTTGCGATTCCACTCCATTTTAAAATTTCAGGTTTTAAACCAAAGATGTTTGGCCAGGGCGTTATTTAGAGCTACGATTCCTCTCGTTCCCATTTTCTAGTGTTTCAATTCAACTCGTTCTCATTTTGTTCCACTTGTGTAGTGTTTCAATTCCAATCGTTCGTCTTTTCATTTCGTTTCCCAATTTAAGTTTTGCGATTCCACTTCATTTTAAAATTTCAGGTTTTGAACCAAAGATGTTTGGGCAGGGCGTTAAGAGGGCACTTTACTTTTCCTTTTGAATTTTTTTTTTCCTTTTTGAATACACGTTTTTGACGAAAATTCCAAATGGCTCGTTATTTGTTGATTAGCAAATACATTTAGTCACACAATTAAGTCATTGTACTAACATTTTTTTCTGAGTACATTTATAGCAGTTCCTTGACTTTTTGTTCATTTCAAACATATCAAATATATAGACTTGTTACGAGTGGTTTGCATTTTAAGCAAAACTAGCAATCAGTAAGTCTTAGAATATTGAGTCTTAAGTGACACATATGTAATTAAGTCATTTAAGTCAGAATACAATGGTGAGATACTGTGACCGAAATTTTATGAAAATGGTTGACTGAAGCGATTAATGTAAGTTTAATGTTCTTGGTAATGATGTCAGAACGCATGTAAATTATCCACAAAACGCCCAATTAAATCCCAAATATACAAAAAAAAAAAGTAGTAAAGCAACGGTGGGTCGTCGGTATCAAGATGCTTACATCATCAGGAGTTGGTCCGATAGTGAAAATTGACGGCAAAATGACAGGTGAAATCCATGGGAGTACATTAGAAAATAATCTGTTTAGTGATTGTGCTGACGATTTGTCACTAGTATGGATATGGATAACAACATAATGACCACAAGCATAAGTCTCGGGTCGTCAAGTCTTGGCTGCAGAGGTTATCGAGCGGCCAGCACAAAGCCCACATATGAATCCAAAAGAGAACATATGGGCAATCATAAAATGGGCTGTTTCAGCAAGAAACCCTACAATTGTACAAGATCTGTGGGAGATTATTTAAGAAAAATGTTATAAAATCACTCCTGATCAGTGTCGTGAAATTGCCAAAACAATGACAAAGAGATGTGACGAATTAATACGTCAAAAAGGATATCCCACAAAGTAATAAAAGATACAATACACCATTAACCAAAATGGTTTTAATTTTAATTAAATAAAATAATATTTATTAAATGACTTAATTATTTGTTCACAAAATAGTTAAAGTGTATTTAGAAAAGTTGCAAAAAGCAGTTAAGTAATCGTGAATTTTTTATGTTTACTTTAGTTTATAAGATTTTAGACAAATGAATAAAAGTTAATATTTTTACGACTAAAAATATAAAATATTTATTCTTGATAAGAATTCCATAAGTTCTAATGACTTTATTGTGTGACCACACGGGCAGGCCGTTAAGGGGGAGACTTTTCCCTTTTTGGTCCGCCTTGTAAGAGTTTCCAAAAATACGCCATAGGAGGAACCTTCATACCCAATTATAACTTCTTAGCTCCAACGGTTCAGGCAGGTCCTTACATTAAACTTAACTGTGAATTAGGCTATACTACAGGGAATATATATTTTAAATTTTAGATTTCTATCCAAAGGTGTTTGGGAAGGCCGTCAAAGGAGACTTTCCTCTTTTTGCCCTTTCCGTAGGAATTTCAAAAAATTACGAATCAATGGATATCTATGTCATGTCTGAAGCGCTTTATATTTCACCACCTGTACTCTATCGCCTTTCGAAAAAAAGCAAAACATTAATTAATAAAAAAAATTCCTGAGTGTTCCTTCTCTTAAAAAAAATAAACATAGATTATAAAATAAATGTAGATTGCTCTTAAGTATAAATATTTTTTGAATTAAAACGATAGCTATTTTTTGTCGCGCCTTATAAGCGCCAAAGATTTGAATTATTTTTGTCAAGAAAAATTTTAATTTTAGAATTTTTAATGATTTAAAGTACTGTAGGGTAAAAATCTTCCCCAACTAATTGCCTACATGTCGTATGATTAATATTAAAACTTAATTAATATAACTCATACCATAGATGAATTCAATATCATTCTTTGTTGTACTGATGCCATACATAAGCAGATGGGTGCTTATTCCGTGTACTACAAAAAATTTTGAAAATAAAAAAAAAAGTAAAAACAAAAAGGAAAACATTTGTATTGCTATGTAATCGCCGAATTTCAGTAGTAATAGCCGAATTTAAATAGTAATAACTACAATAAATCCAATTATGCCTAAAACTTCCAACTATGATATTTGGAAGTTTTATTTGAAATATTTCCAAATACGTAGTAAGATGAATCAATGAAAAAAAAAATCCAATTTATTGTACTCCAAAGCCAGTATTTGTACGAGTTCTACTACAATTTGTTTTTTTTTTTTTTTGTATTGTATTTGATTTTTTTTAAGCCTTCCAGGCCATTTGTTGGCAAAAAAAACAAAATAAAACGATTAAGCAAATAACCGTATTGCCAGTAAATCACTGTAAATTCTAATCGCATTAAAAATACAATGAATATTCCATACTTTTTTTTTTTTGCATTCATAACAACAATAATTGTTCTCAGCAAAAAAAAAAAAAAAAAAACAACAATGAAATCCACAAAAGAAATCTAGATTAAAAAGTAATAATAAAATGAAATCCACAAAAGAAATCTAGATTAAAAAGTAATAATAAAAACAGTTAGGATTTCAATTTAATACTCTGTAATAACAATAATTGTTTTTCAAATAAAAAATTATTTAAATTATATGAATTATATATGAAAAATGAAATCCACAAAAGAAATCTAGATTAAAAAGTAATAATAAAAACAGTTAGGATTTCAATTTAATACTCTATAATAACAATAATTGTTTTTCAAATAAAAAATTATTTAAATTATATGGACTAGTTAAATCGGAGCTGCAACTTTCAAGCACTAAAAAATATGGGCTTAAAATATGCAATAAAAAAATGCATAATATGCACTAAAAGTATGCATATTACACTATGGAACATTTTTGGGATTATTGTCTGGGGGGTGAGAAATTCCAAGTCAGGGTGATGGTACTAGGTCAGTATAGTAAAACCCTCAAAGGGTTTGGCGTTCGTATGTGTCAGTTTTTTTATGACCTTTTAAATTTTTTCCTTATCTTGATGTTTTTTCGCTTAGTTGTAACATTTTTGCAAAAACGTAGTTTAACATAACTCGTGAACCACTTGTCCGATTTTGCTAAAACAAACTCAAAAAAAATTAGAATTACAATTTCTTTAATCCGTTCATATAACGTTTTTCTTTATAATCAACAGTTTTGCCGGTAAAAATAAATTTGTGGAGAAAAAAAAATATTTTTTTGCCTAAAAATTAAAATTTTTTTTTTTTAAATTCATAAAAAATCCAAAACGGAAAAAAGGATCAAGTGTTATTAATTTCATGTAAAGTCACATAACCTATAAACAAAATGCGACATAGATCATAGAAATCGATTAACGCGTTCTGCTTTTATTTACAATTAAGTGAAGGTATCCCATTTTGACAAGAATATTGATATTTGTTTTTATTCAAAAAAGTGTCATTTATCGCCTTTTTTATAAATTTTCCCCAATAACTCCAGACTTCTGGCCATAAACTACAAAAAAAATTAAGTAAACATTTTTATAATTTTTTATTTTTATTTTATTTATTTATTTTAATAAATATTGCCTAGAAAAAAAATGAAAAATTATGCACCAAAAATTAATCAAAAAAAAAATTAATATTTCAAATTTATGTATTTTTTTAAATAACATGTTTTACCCTATTTTTCTCATATTTAAAGTATCACAACCTAAAACTCTAATTTAGCTGAAATTCAGGAAATTTCGGGGGGTCAAAAGGAGATTCAATACTGAGGGAACCATAGCAAGTGTGACAAGGAAATTGAGAGCTTTTTACTAGTACCTTATTTTGGTACTTTATTTTTGCAATTCGCTGTTGTAAAAAATTTAGGTACTTTATATGTAAAAGTATACCGCTATGGCTGCCAAGTTCTTATATTTTATAACTTATTAAATTATGATTGTGCCAATCATAGTCGTACTATAATTACCATTATTTTACCATAATATGATGAAAAAGTTATTTAAATTTAAGAATATTTCTATAAGAAATGTTTTTCCTACAAAAATTTGATATTAAAGAGTTTTTTAAGAAAACTTCTTGGATTACATGGACTTTTTAAAGAAAAATTATTCAAAAATATTTTTGAAATCTAAGGACTTTTCTAATATAAAAAACACAAATTTTATGGAATTTTTCTACATTCTAAGGACATTTTTAGGTTTTTTTAGGATAGTCCTTAGAGTCTCAGAACTTTTGTCTTAGAAAATATTTCTACTAAATAAAGTCCTTAACATTTAAGTATTTTTCATGATGAATAGTCTCAGAATGTAAGAATTTTTTTTAATTTTTTTCTTTAATAAATAATAAAAAATATAAAATCTTCAATTATAGAATCTTTTTATAATGTTTTATGTATAAGGCGTATTCGAACCACCCCCTCCACCCGGTGAAAATTATCATATAAAGGGTGAACAAATTTTAAGGGCCGATGTTGATTATTATTATTATTGTCATTTCTTTTTATTATAATAATATGGTATGGTTCACTTATGTATGGAATAAAATATTAGCCAAATGGGCGCTGCGACCTCGACGGCACACCTCCATCCGATGGTTGGAATTTTCGATGACGCTGAGGCATAATTGAGGTTCTATGCCGTTAATGTGCCGAATTATCTCATCCTTTAGCTCTTGAATTGTTGCTGGCTTATCGAAGTACACCTTTTCTTTCCAATAACCCCAAAGAAAGAAGTTTAACGTTGTCAAATCACATGATCTTGACGGCCAATTGACATCGCCACCACGTGAGACAACACGGCCATTGAATTTGTCGCACAAAAGAAAAATTGTTTCGTTAGCTGTGTGGCAAGTGGCACCGTCCTGTTGAAACCACATATCGTGCACATCCATATCCTCAATTTCTGGCTTCAAGAATTCCGTTATGATCTCGCGATAGCGAACACCGACGGCGAGTCGAGGTTGGCGGCTATTCTGCCACAGTATCGTGAACAACAGCAATGTTTTCCGCAGAACAAACTTGGCGAGCATGAACAAGTGTTTTCTCATTTCCTACAGACCCGACTTGCAGAAATATGTGCACAATTATCCCGGTTGTGGACACATTTGGTCGATTATGCTGACCAAAACATTTTGATTTGAACGGCCATTTTTATAATAAGCCTGAATAACTTTACCGCGTTGCTCGATTGTGTATCTTTGCATGGTTCAAATTGAGTTAGTCTGAAATTGAGAAATGTCAAATGAAATGCAAAAAAAAACCTGACGTTTAGGTGTGGTTCACATTTAACATCGGCACTTAAAATTTAACCACTCTTTATTATCATTTTTACATGGGTGACTGAACTGATGAATTTTTTTTTTATGAAAATATCAGAATTATGACTGTAAATGTCAAAGTGGAATTTTGTTTGATATAATTATTCATTGATTGTTGTCAGCATTTTATAGTTCCGTAATTAGCATATTTTTCATAGTTTGAATTTTTGTTACCACAGTATGGTTACAGCCAATTATGTTATAAAATAGAAAGCGCCAATCATAAAATATTTACTATAATAATGATGGTATTGATTTATAAATAGGTTCTAACCATCAATAGGGTCCAACTATTGATGGTTAGAACCTATTTATAAATCAATACCTTGATTGTGACATGTGATCATGTTGCAACCATGTTTATCCGTGAGTGACCCTATGCTACGTAAGCATTATGTACGTATATAAAACTTCCTAATTTGAGGAATATATTATTATAATCTTTCTGACATGCATTCGAACAAAAAATGTTCAAAAATATCTGGATTTTCCCTTATTTCGCCCGATAGAAGACCGTGGTGAACGAAATAGTGATCCTCGGATTGCATACTTATATTTCCATTACATATCCAAATTTTACCAAATTCGGAGTTCTTGAAATATGCAATAATATTTAAAATGTCCTTAGAAAAAATTAAGTAAGCAAAAAATATGCACTAAAAATCCAAAGATGCAAAAATACGCATTCATAACAAAATTTGCAAAAACGCGCAAAAATATGCAAAAGCCAATTTATAACATTTCTTGTTACTTTAAAGTATTTAATCAACATCGTGTTTGTCCTACTGACTACAAACATACATTTGCTTCAAAGTCGCTCCCCTGGTTATAATTGTCTTAAATGGAATAAAGTTAAAATAAGAGCAAAAAAAAAAAAACGATTTCAATTTGATTTTTATGCGTATTTTGTGGTAATTCTAATTTATAATAATTTGCCAAGTCATATAATTTTTGTGAACTAAATTTATAGATACATATGTGGATAATGATGCGGGCAGATATTTATCTTCATAAGCATTTGGTCAGCATGAGCCTGCATAATGGTTTTTCTTGTTCTTTTATATACATTTATTTATACACGTGTTGATGTTCTTTATGTCATTCCATATAGAAACATTTTACGGTATTTAATTAAAGCCAAAGATAACCAAAATTGTTTTCAAAATTTTATGCATACATTTTTATTTCCTGGAGTATTAGGGTTTAATTTGGTGTGGTATTATTGTTAATCAACAACTTAAAAGTTTTTAAGTTTATAATGCATATGTTTTACAAAAATACTAAATATTCGACTAGAAATATACCTGAGCAATCCAACTTTTAGAGATAAAAATAGGTTTCAAATATCTTTGAAACATTTTGTTTTAAGAACTTTTTAATTATTTTATTTATTTATTTATTTTATTTATTTATTTTTTGTTAATTTATTTATTTGGTCTATTGAATAATTTCCTTACAGACTAGAATATATTTAATATACACTTAAAAAAGTTTGTAAGTTAAAATAACTGAAAATATCATTTAAAAGAAATGATATTTCATTTAAAAACCGGTCTACTTAATTTTCATTTAAAATAAATGCCATTTGTTATTTATTTTTAAATGTTGATTAATCAACTGACACATCCGTAAGAAACAACTGATATAATCAGTTAAAATAAATGTCAAAATTTTACCTACCAATCCTTAAAAAATAAATGTTTTTTCATTTATTTGAAATTATTTCCGTTTTTGTTTTTTTTTTTAATATACTCGTACAATACAAAATGTATGTATGCATATGAAGCTATAAACACTTTTTGTGTGAATGTATTTGTGTATGTATGTGTGTTTATGAAGTTCTTGTAAATTGTATTGAAAAAATTTGTATATATACAACCAATTTAAAAAAAAAAAAACAAATTGAAATTTTTTGATAATTTTTTTTGAAACAGACAGCAAACAAAATTTAAATTTGTAATAACTGTTACGAACACAAATAAACCACAATTTTCCGTTTTGTGGGTAAATTTTTATTAAATTTCAAACAAATGAAAAAAATAAATGAAACTGAAAAAAATCGGTAAATGATAGTATATTATTTCGAATAAATGTATAAAAAAGTTAATATAGATATTTCTTTGAAAAACAAATGTATTTTCCTTTATTTTTAAATGGAATGGAAAACTTTTTTATTAAACTACAAACAGTTAACTACATAATATTCTGAGTGTATAATTAACTTTTTAGAGCTATAATAATTTTACTTTTATATATTATATTATATATGAGTATTATATTATATATGAGTATTTACAAAGAAATGGGAAAATTGGTACAGTTTATTAAATTCACAACAAACTCGCCTGAGTGGATTAGAGTTAGCATGGTTTGTCTAACGTTTCTTATCAGGAAATCAGAGTAAATATCACCATTTATTAAGCTTACTAAAACTGACACATTTGGCATTGTTCTGGGACTTTTAATGGTTGGCAGCTTAATAAGGGCAAGACGATAAGTATACGAAGGAAGGTTAAGTGGATTTCATAGCAGACCGCGAAGACAAAACAATAAAATAAAACAATAGATATTAAAAATACTATTCGATTGGTTATATTATAATATTATATTTTCTTTAATAGCGACAAGGAAAAAATGCAAAAAAAAAAAAAATGGGGTCACATTTAACCTCACAATAAAGCCCCTAAACATAAGATTTCTAACCTAAAAAAATACTTGTTCCATAGATATGTTTCTAAAAGATGGTTTTTTAACTGGGTTTCGGTTTGAGAAAAACCGGTTAGCGGAAAACCCGGTTTTTCGGATAACCGGTTTGAAAACACTGTACCATAGTTTTTTCTTCTCTACAACTTATACAAATTTTACGGTACCGGTTTTTTACATACTGGTAAATTAACATGGGCTTGTCCATGTCACATGGGCTTGAACATGTCACATGGGCTTGAACATGTCACACAACTACCCCAAAGAATATACCACAGAACCCGTACTTTCAAACTAAACACGTAATATAGGTTTTAAGCCAAGCGTGTGGTAAGTTTTTGAGCACCGGTACTGATTCCATCTAACACGGGACTAGTACTTTTAGAGACTTTTTAAACAAATCACGTGATAGGTACTTTAGAAACTGATCCTCTCTTCACCTATTACAGGACTGGTTCTTTCATACCCATCACGAGATATATACTTTTTAACCGTCCACGTGGTTGGTAATTTGGAACCGGTCCTTTTTTCACCTATCGCGGGACAGTTCCAAATTCTAAACTGACCCCTTTTTTCTCGTTGGGTTTAGCAATGTATTTCCGTCCGTCTGTTCTAGCATTGTCGGAAACGGACAAGTCACACGGGACCGATGAAAGGGAGCGGTTAGCTTCGCTTTGTGACATGTCACAGGACTGACGCAAAAGAACACATCACAGAACTAACCCGAAAGAACCTGTCACAAAACTAACTCAAAAAACTCGAAACACAGAACCTTATTCAAAGGGCACACCTAAAAATTAGTCCAAAATAGATTTTCACTCAATAAATAATGGAAATTTACTGATATCCCCTCTAGTGACCTGTCTCGAGATAGATCCTTTAAAGTCAATTGTTACATGATTCCCCGTAGGGTCACTCCAAACTGAAAAACAAATTTTTCAAATGTAGAAACCTCAATAAAAATTCAATTATGATTTAAGCACACACTCATAATACCCCGCGGGTAAAGGACTTATCACAGGACACGTCACATGACCGGTTCATTGTGATAGGGACTTGTCCTAGGAGGGGGAAATTGCCCTCTGTGACATGTCACAGGACTGGTCTAAACGGACAAGTCGTGACTTTTAAACCGGTCACGTGATAGATACTTTAGTAACCGGTGCTCTTTTCACCCATCTGGTGATATTTTTTTTTTCGAAACCGGTTCAGTTTTCACCTATCCCGGGACAGGTTCCAATTCCCAACTGACCCCTTTTTTCCCGCAGGGAATGCATGCATAAAAATACGAAATTTATGTCAAAACAAAAACTTTTGTAAAATAAACCAATTTTTGTTTATTCTACAAAAGTGAACTTACTAAACATTGGCTACATATATTTTTTTCATTATTTAACTGCCTTTAACTTAATTAAGAGTAGTATACAAATTGTGTTTATTTGAGACGATTTTCTTTATTTAATCAAAATCTTTAGCATATTAAGACCTGTAAAACATTCCACAAATACTGGGAAGTTACAAATGTTGGGCATAAGGATTAATGTTACAAAAACCACACAATACTTTATCATTCGACCAGAAGGAATATGTCAGATTACATTTTGTTTTCTATTATTTTTTTTTCTTCATTTTTTTAATTCTATTTTCTATATAAACTTCTGTTAGTGATGATGTTGATATTCCTGCTGTTGATGATGATGACGATGATGTTGTTGGTTGGTTGGTTGGCTAGTTGGTTTGTTAAACTGTTTTGTGAGTGTACTTGACACTGATTCATGACGCATTTGACACTTAGCACCAATCTATTTTCTTTCTTTTTTTTTCTTTTTGAATACCGCTTGCTGTTTTTATGTTTTCATCATCATCATCATTTTATTTTAATATATTTTTTTGCGTATTTTTCAATTTTTTCTTGTTTTGTTGTATTCGTTTCCAAATGTATGGTGATGCTGCAGATTGTTAGAATTAACTTGTCCTATACATTTGTCATTGAATATGAATGTATGGGTGGGGGTGGTCAAGTCTTTATTATCCTCCATCACAATCCTATTACTAACTTAATCCATCAAAACCATCTTTATATTTACTAACACATCCATACATCAGTCTCATGTATGCATGTGTGCGTGTGTTGAGTTTATTTTGTTGGAGTATATGATTTTGTAAAAATATGCCTTAACATGTCATAAAGGATGACAATATGTATTGATATTAAGCTTTAATGGTAAACAGTTAGTCTTTTTTCATCTACTACATTCTATTATCTGTATCTGCGTAAGAAGGATTGTTGGTTTTTTTTTTGTGGTTTATTTATAATCAGTAATCATATATTTTTATAAAATATTAGGTAAATAATAACACTGTCCAACAGCATTTTTGGAATAGAATAGCGACCCTATAATTATGAAAGGGTATGTTGAGTAGATCATTTTTGTAGAACAAACTTATGGTCCAGCACGTCTGAGTATTTTTTTACAGTGGGTCAAAGTTTTCATTTTTCGGTCGAAGGGAGCATTATACTATATGAAAAAAATGCTGTAAGTTAATGTCTGAGAGAATTCTTATGGTCAGAGTTGTATTGTGGAATTGTATGAGGATTATTTTTGTGGAAGATCTTAACCCTCTAACTGGTCTATTTATGGGTCAATTTGACCCTTTTTTCGAGAAAATCAAAAAATATACTTTAAAAAAGGACATTTAAGGATTAAAATATTCTACGAAAATGTTTGCTGGAAAATTTCAGTGGGGGTCACCACTGAAATTTTCAGTGGCTTCGAATTTTCAGTGGCTTCAAATTTTCGAGTAAAAGGGAATTGGGAAATAGCAGTAGTATGACAATGGATTAAAGATTAAACCTTATATGCTTTCCTGTATTTATCTTGACGTGAATGTTCCGATGGGTCTAGGTTTCTGTACAAGCCCCATATGTTTCAGCAAGCATTACACTTTGGGATTTCCCTTTGAATCTTTCTTCCAATACCTTTATATCCTGGACCACAAGTTTGTTCTACAAAAATGATCTACTCAACATACCCTTTCAGAATTATGGGGTCGCTATTCTGTGCCATTCAAAAAGTCTTAATTTGTTGGACAGTGTAATTTATTTAATTTACAAAATTTTTAAATTCATAAAACACTTCATAACATCTAAAATGAAATTGAGTGGCAAGTTAAAGGGGCTCAGACTAAAAAAGTGTACCCTATAAAAATTACAGAAGAAAGAAGAGTCCCAGCTTCGTACTTAAAAAACCAAAGCAAATTAGGCAGATTCAAAAAAAAAATAATAAACTAGAATTTAGAAAAATTAACTTATTTAAAGGAAAAATTTAAATTAAAACGGCGCCAAAGATACTTTTTACCTATATTTAATAAAATTTTCTTTGAAATTAAGAAACAAATTTTACTTAAAATTTGGTTAAAACTTCTAAACTATAGAAAAATTTTACTACTGAGAAGTAAATTTTTATTAGAAATCAGTAAAATTTCCTCCAAATTAGTTCATATATCATATAAAATTATAATGTTAGTTAGGAAGTGTTTCCTTGGTTTTAAAAAAAATTTAATTTTATTTAAGTTCATTACAAAAATTTTATACTAAAAAATAGGACTTTAATCCCTAAAAATGAGAAAATATTTTCTAACATCAAGTTAAATAGCACTTCTTTTAAGTGAAAATTATCCTTATCCTGCTTCTATGGTAAAGGTACTTTATACTCATTCAGTAAGTATTTTCCAACTTTCGGAGGTCTTCCGCTTTATGAGGACACTGCTCTTAACAAGCTTTTTGCTATACAATTTTGTCTTAAAACTAAATTGAATTATAATAAATTCATATATAAATATAAATTAAATTTCATTAGCAAAAAAATGTACTGCCGGATATCCTGAAACGTAATAAATTGTGACAAAGTCAGATCCTTTTCGTAGTTAATTAACGGTTCTGCTTGAGAGAACTACAAAAAGGGATTCTCTACGTGACACACGGCATCTATGGCTAAGGAACACTGGGGGTCCTTTGTCTTCTTAAATTAACTAATTTAATGAAATTGTTGCAAAATAACAAAATATTACAGTTACATTTCTTGTTATTATTGCAAAATGGAAAAATGTCATAAGTTTATTTTATGGGATCTTTAGCTTAATCATTAATTGATATATAAAAATTGTGCCTTTTTATTATTAAGTGAAACAAAAATCGTTGGATAAATATAAATTTTAATAAGCGCTACGTCAATTATAGGAAAGCCATTATGCCGTTATGTATAAAATGTGCCTGCGATATTTTGTATTGTAGTCAACAAACAAATTTATTACATAAAAGCGCAAATTCGAAATTTTTTACCCTCCACTTTTAAACTGGTAAATGGTAAAGACTGTTAAGATTAGAGATGGGCATGTGAGCCATTTTTGAATCACGCACCAAAAATTATAATCATGCACGATAATTTTTTTAAATGGTTACTTTAATTTGTTTTCTTTAATAATATTTATTCTTGATAATTAGGAAAACTAACTGGTTTGTTTTTAATTGATTGTTTTTTTGGAATAGAATATTAAAAATAATTTAAACGTTTTCCAACAAAAAAAATCCAATACCAAATTTTATTATTTTTTAAAAATTAGAAAACTTTTACTTAAAATAAAGAATATTTTATAAAAATTTTTAAAATTTATCTGAACCAAGTTGCATGAAAATTTTCCTGAGAAATAGTTCACCAGTTTCTAAAATCAAGTAAATTTTTATTATTGCATGGGAAAAAATTTATTATTTTTTGTTTTTAATTGTCTGAACTAATTTTTAGAAAACAATTCTTCAAAATTAGAAAGTGGTATACTTAAAAACTGAATTTAGTTAATTTTACTATTCGCGAACAAAAAATGAACACACATTAAGTTCAAGTACTTTCTTGGTTTAAGTTAGACACATTTGTTGAACTAAATGGGAGTAAATTATGTCCTAATTTTTTATTTTTTTTTGAACTAAACCTAATTTTACTATATTTCTTAAAACTAAGATGTTTTTTTCTTACAATTAATAAATTTTTTTTCCTAAAATCAAGAAATATTACTTAGGAAAAATATGAACTATTTCTGAGTATATGAACTATTTTGTTTTTCCTCAAACTTATGAATTTTTATTCTTTTTAAGAAAATTTTTCTAAATTTTAATAAAATTTTACTTAAATTGAGGACAATTTATAAACTATTTTGAAGGAAATTTTTGATTACATTTTAGTTAATGTCTTTTTTTTTTTTTGAGTGTAGAGAAAACTCGACAGTAACAGACAAAATCTCCCATTGCGTCCTCTTTCTCCAGATATGATGTACACATTGGGTCATTGATTCTGCCCATACTCATCATATGTCGAGCACATTGTGTATCTTTATCAGGCCAGTAGAGACCCAACTATAAATTTAAATTTTACCTTTAAAAAATTTTAAATTTTCATTTCATACCGATACCTACCATGCGGAAAAAAAGGTCAGTGGGACACTGGGACCTGTCCCGTTATAGGTGAAAGCTTGGCCGGTTTCGAAAATACATATCACGAGATATGTAAAAAGAGGACTGGTTTCTAAAGTCCTTCCACGTGACCGGTTTAAAAGTCATGAGATGTTCTTTTGCGTTGGTTCTGTGATAAGTTTTTTGGGGGTTAGTTGTGTGAGAGGTTAGTCCTGTGACATGTCACAGAAGTCAATTGACTCCCTCCTAGGACAAGACCACGTTGAAGTTACCGGTCCCTTTCATATAAAAAACCGGTCCCGTACTGTGATAGGTCCTTTTCCCGCAGGGTAACTTAAGTCACTTAAGCGAATTGTAATTGATCCTTAAGTCTCTGGCAGTTAACTCTACTTAAACTAAGTAGCTACCGCGCCACATTACAGCAGTTAGTCTTGACTAATCACCTCTTAACGAGAACAGACTTCATATATGAGCCAATATTTTGTATTAACCATGACATGCTGATACTGGAAGTCGAAACTGGTAAAATGTTTGCCAACCAGTCGGCCATTTTATTGCCTAGAATACCCATATACAGGTTGGTTGAAAAGTTCCTGCGCTCGAAATTAAAGAATACTGTTTTTGTTACGAAATATAATTTTTTATTCAATATTATCTCCTAGAAGCTCAATACACTTGTTCCAATGATCTTCCAATAATTTTATCCCATCCTTATAATAGTTTTCCGGAAGCTCTGCAAAATAACCGTCTACGGCTGCTATGCCCTCTTCATTGGACGAAAAATGATTTCCACAAAGGAATTGTTTGAGATTTCCAAAGAGATAGTAGTCACTGGGAGCCAAATCTGGTGAATACGGTGGATGTTCAAGCAATTCGTACTTAAATTTTTTGAATTTAGCCATCGTCAAAACACTTTTGTGAGCAGGTGCATTGTCTTGATGAAAAATGATTTTTTTTCTTCTTTAAACCAGGTCTTTTCTTACGAAGAGAAGATCATCCAGCTGATTCAAAAGGCTGCAATAATATTCAGAGTTGATTGTTTTACCTTTCTGAAAATAATCAATCAACAAAATTCCTTTTGCATCCGAAAAAACTGATGCCATAACCTTCTTTGCTGATCGTTGTGACTTCACCTGCTTTGGAGCTGAACAACCAGCTTCAGTCCACTGTAAACGTTCTTGTTTCAATTTAGGATCATGGTGGTAGATCAAAGTCTCATCCATAGTTATAAAACGACGCAAGGAGTCGGTTTTATTCGGCTTAAAACGCTCCAAATTACGCTGAGAAATTTGTTCTCGATCCAGTTTTTGTTGAATTGTTAATGTGTGCGGCACTAACTTTCCAAACAGTTTTTTCATACGTAATTCTTCATGTAAAATATGGAGTACTCGTTCGTCTGAGATGCCTATGGCATTAACAATTTCACGCTTATTCAAACTTGTATCTTCACTAACCATATTATGTACCTGCTCAATGATTTCTGCTGTGGTTGCAGTTTTTGGTCGTCCTTCGCGTGGATCGTCTTCAAGGCTGGTACGACCACGTTTAAATTCACCAGCCCAAAATTCAACGGTGCGTTTTAAGGGTGAGGACTCCTTATACACTTCTAATAATTGTTCATAAATTTCCTTTGCTTTTAAACCCTTCAAAACAAAGAATCTAATGACTGCACGATACTCAATTGTTTCCATATTAAAAAAAATCAATGACACGTCAACTTCAAATGGCTTGTAAACAAAGAAAGAATTGACAGAATGACTTGCAAATTTGCTTGTGTTCTCAGGACAGTTATACCAACCTAAAAAAAAAAAGAGTTTGGAGCTAGCAGTGCCATCTCTTGGTGAGCGCAGGAACTTTTCAACCAACCTATAACTTGCTACCTATAGAAGGTCGACTTCTGTACAATCCTGGATGAATTTATCTCAGATTCAAATGCTTTAGGCGCAGGTTGTCTCTCACTACAGATCAATTATTGATTATCGAATCCGCCACCTCCAAAATATCAATTTATTTCACATCAAGATTTTCGCCTTCTACTCTGTTAACCTGGACACATGATCCTGACTTCCAAATGTTTTTAGTTTTGTTGTGTTGGACTATTTCTGGGACTCCTTGCTAAATCCTTCTTGCTTATTATCACATAATTTATCACCGCTGTACAAAACTAAATTTCCCTTTACTGTTGGCATACTATTGTTTTTTGATATGTGCACATTTTAAAATTTTTAATTTGATTATGAAGCTGTTATCTCTTCTTTTCCTTTTTTAATCGATTATACTAAGGATACTCAAAAAAGCTCAGTTAACATCAGAATAACTACTCTAGGCTAAGAAAATACACATAACAGGCTAAACTTTTTTATATCTTATGCAAATCATATTCGTGAATACCCTTAATATGTACGAATGTAAATACTATTGTGCATAATTAATTATATAAATAATTTGCAATGACCAGCCACATAATTATAATGACACATTATTTAATTCCACTAAATTGTGGCAATATAATACTACACAATTTTTTATTTAACAAACATAAAATAACTGCAGGCAAAAAAAAAATCAAAAAATATGCATATGCATTGATGCATCTATTATGGCATCAAATATTAACAATGATATTTTTGTATTTAAATATTGCGTGTGGATATTTATTTGTTATTTTTAAACAATAACGAAAAAAAAAACTTAATTAATATTGGAATATTTCTGTTTAAATTTGTTGTTATAACCACAATTATATTTAACATTATTTTATTTGTTATAAACATAACATTTTACCGGGATAATCTAGGTTATGTAAATCATTATGCATCAGTAGAAATAATATTTTTGCATTATTAATTACTTAATTATATAAAATGTACATTTTCTACATAAAATCAATAGTTGCTTTGAAGGATTTAAACAATAGATACATGTTAATTAGATAACTAAAATTTTTTTTTGTTTAAACAAAGCCAGAGATGGTGATGTTTATGTAATAAAGATCGCCTAGAGGATGCATTAACCACAAATTCAAATTTACTATTGAATGTGAAAGCAAGAAGATTTAATAAAAACTACAGACTCACACACCCAACAAAAAAAATTAATAAGAATTTAGAAACTTATTTGGAGGAAAAATTTTAATGAAAACGGCACCAAAGACACATTTTTTTTAACAATATTTAATAAAATTTTCCTTGACATTAAGAAACAACTTCGACTTAAAATTTAGTAAAAAATCCCTAAATTATAGAAAAGTTTTACTATAAAAAACTAAATTTTTATTACAAAAAAAGCTAAATTTCCTCCCAATTAGTTAATATATCATCTTAAATTTTACTGTTAGTTAGGAAATGTTTCCTTGGTTTTAAGAAACTTTGTATTTTATTTAAGTTTATTAGATATTTTTTTTACTAAAAAGTAGGACCTAAATCCCTAAAAATAAGAAAAAATATTCCAAAATCAAGTTATATAGCACTTCTTTTAAGTGACAATTAAAATTAAATTAAATTTGATAAAAATTTTCGAATGAATATGAAACTATTTCTATAGACTCACTAAAAAAAGTCTGTAATGCCAATTGAAAACTTTGCTGTTATTACGGGAAATTTTGCTAATTTGATCCCAACGGTATTTTTTTGCTAATTTTAGTAACACATGTCTGCTGACGTGTATTACAATTAAATAAGGGGCAAAAAAATAGTAGCCGCTACTAACTTTTAGTAAACCTTTTATAAAGTGGAATGTAGGTTCGGTTTGCTAAAATCTGCAAAAAAAAAAATTACTATGTATTGTTAATATAAGTACAATCAAATTAGTATACAAAATTAGTAAGAGCAACTAAATTTTAGTAAATTGCTGTAAACTCAATAAAATATAGCAAAATTTTAATTTATAAAAAAAAATATTAAAATGCACAAATTAACTCAATTATTTTTAGAGACACTTGTTACACTTTAAGGCTACTAATATCTTTTAAAATTGCCTTACGAATTTGAATATTTTTTATTTATTTTTTTTTTCAAAAAATATTTTAGACAAAATTAAAAAAATTCAAAGGTTTATTGTTATTGTTAAGTGAAAACCTGGCCCCACGGCCGGCACCGCGACCCTTATGGATGTTTTGTAGCAAGGATCATAAAACTAAACCAAATTCTGTATAACATTTCCAATGAATTTTAATATAGAAGATGGAGAAGAGTTCTTAATATCTTCTGGACCTAAAAATTCTTTATTGAAAACTTTTCTCCTGTTCCTATGAAATACAAAACAATCCCACAAAATGTGGATGGTTGTTTCGTCTTCCTCAAGACAGACAGGCGATTCCAACAGATTTATCTTCCACAAATGGTAGTTCAATCCGAAGTGTCCGGTAAGAAGCCCTGTTAGTAACCTAATATCGTTCCTGGCAAGGTCCAAAATTTTTCCATTGGAAAAGGGGTTAACCAATAGTTTTGTCTTATCCTCAAAGAATTGTTCCAAAGGTCATTTGCCATTGGTAGTTCGTTTTCCTTAACCAGGGCTGCTATGGTGGACCGATTCACCCCACAGTTTCGGTCCCACTAAAGGTGTGAAAGAACGCATTCTAACTAGTTCGTTCGCTACCTCGTTACCAACATGTCCACGATGTCCTGATATCCAGTGAAGAGTAACCCTGTTACGCGCGGCCAACTGTTGAAAGGTATCAACACACGCAAGAGCTATACCTGAAGTGAATGTCCAAGACGACAAAGCCTGGAGTGCCGCTCAAATATCAGAGAAGAAAAAAATATATATGCGCCCTTTAGACCCTCACAAATATTCAGTCTAGCGCATTTGAGTATAGCCTGTAGTTCAGTTCGGAATACCGTTGGCCACTTGAGCATTGGCTCCGATATCCTCGTGTTGGGTCCAAAACCCCCGCTCCCACACCGGAGACCATTTTCGACCCTTCAGTGTACCAGTTTAGACAGCGATTGTCTACTACCGGACCACCCGCTGCCCATTCCGACCTGCTTGGGATGACAACCCCGAACTTCCTACCGAATCTCAATTCAGTGTTAATACGGTCTGTCGGCATACCTAAGAATTCCTTGTTCCCTAAAGAATTAAAGATATTCGTTATTAAAAAATAGTTAAAACACAAATGAATTTATAATTAAGTTTTAATTTGCTAATTTTTGTTTGTAGTTTTTAGCAAGCTTCCAAGCTAGGTTGATACATGCATTTCGATCTGGCAAAAGATCTCTTCAGAAGCCAAAGTTTTAGACAAGGTAGAGCCTCTAAAAGAAGGAAGAGCCTGAACAAAAAACCTATTAAAAACGAATAGGTTTTTTTTTTCTTAGCAATCACACATGTGGTTAAGTTGTTTTCCTAACAGGCACAATGTTGATACTAAAATTAAGAAAATACCAAAACTGTAATATTTATAAAGAAAAAAAAAAATATAAAAATATTTTTTTAGTTATACTCGGGCTCAAGTAATAATTATTAGTTTTTGTTTTGTAGTTTTCATATTCTACTTTGTTTTGAAAAATATTTTTAGTAATTTTTTTTGATTCTAAGGTCAAAATTTAATTGTTTAAGATATGATTTTTTTTAAGTAAAAAAGTTTTCAATGCTATTTTAAGTGGATGTCCTATTTTTGGATATGAATCGGTTGTGAAAAGTATCGTCACTTCCAATTCCTTTTTTTCAACCTATGTTATATTTTAAGGAAATTTAAGTTTGTATGTGTAAGCTTTAATTATTACAAAAAATTTGTAAATATTCTGTAAAAGTTGTGTAGTTTGTAAAATGTAAAGAGCAAAAGAATTTACTATATAATATTTTTTTTATTTTTAGTCAGTACAAAATTAGTAAAGTGGAATTGAAAACAATTTAGAAATTTTTCTAAGTACTATACACTAATTGTGTAAGTATTTTCCCGATTTCGGAGGACTTCCGCTTATAATAAGCTTTTTGCTATACATTTTTATCTTTAAATTAAATTGAATTACACTAAGCTCATTTATTTAAAATATAAATTAAATTTCATTAGCTAAAAGATACACGTAATAAAATGTGACAAATTCAGATCCTTTTCGTAGTTAATTAGTGGTTATTTTTGACAGAACTACAACACTTGGGGTCCTTTGTCTTCTTAAATTAACTAATTAACTTATTGTTGCAAAAATACAAAATATCACAGTTACATTTCTTGTTTTAGTTGGAAAATGGAAAAATGTCATAAGTTAATTTTATGGCTTTTTTAACTTAAACTTTAATTGACTTCTAAAAATGTTGCCTTTTATTATTATTAACTGGAATAAAATAGTTGTAGTGCCTTCGATATATATAAAGTTTAACGTTAATTATAGGAAAGCCATTATGACGTAATATATAAAATGTGCCTGCAATATTTTTTAGCGTAGTCAGCAAACAAAATTATTACATAAAAGCAAAAAATTCGAATTTTATAAACGTTTTTCTAACTAAATTTTAAAATATATTTTAAGCTACTTTAAGTTCAATATATAAGACTGTTAAGATTAGTGATAAGCATGTGAGCGATATTTGACTTACAATTTCGCACGTTCACAAATCAAAAATTACAATCATGCACGCTAATGTTTTTAATGTATACTTCAATTTGTTTTCTTGTATAATATTTGTTCTTAAAAATTAGGAAAATTAACTAGTTTGTTTTTAATTTATTATGTTTTTTTTTTTTTGGGAAAATATTGTAACTAAAATAAACACTTCACCACAAAAACTAAATTTTTCCTTATTTTTAGAAAAATTTTCTCTTTTTTTTAATTAAAAAAAATTAAAAAAAAAATCCTTTAATTAAGTTTATTATTTCCCAAAAATTAGAAAACTTTTACTGAAAAAAATATAATATTTTATTAAAATTTTTAAAATTTATATGAACTAAGTTGCATACAAATTTTCCCTAGAAATAGTTCAACAGTTTCTAAAAATTAAATAAATTTTTATTATTACATAGGAAAAAATGTATGACTTTATTTTTAAATTGCATAAACTAATTTGTAGAAACAATTCTTAAAAATTAGAAAGTGGTAGATTTAAAAACTGAATTTAGAAATGGCTTTCTAAAATTTAGTCAATTTTACTACACGCGAAAGGAAATGAACACACATTAAGTGCAAGTAATTTTAAGTTAGACACATCTTTAAACTAAATGAGAGTAAATTATGTTCTAATTGTATTTTTTTTTTTGGTTGAATTAAACTTAGTTTTATTATATCTTAGTATGCAAATTTCTTAAAACTGAGATGTTTTTTTTATGAAAAATTATTTAATATACTTGTTTTTTTCCTTAAATCAAGAAATATTACTTAGGAAAGATATGAACTATTTCTGAATATATAAACGTTTCTGCTCAAACTTAATATTTTTACTCATCTTAAGAAAAGTTTTCATAAAGTTTTAATAAAATTAGACTTAAATATGAGGAAAATTTTTGAACTATTTTTGTTTTAAAATTGCGTGAACTTA
The DNA here is from genome assembly GCA_949748255.1 of Eustalomyia histrio. Classification (NCBI taxonomy): domain Eukaryota; kingdom Metazoa; phylum Arthropoda; class Insecta; order Diptera; family Anthomyiidae; genus Eustalomyia; species Eustalomyia histrio. The sequence goes on from OX456525.1 coordinate 52,359,506, forward strand.
TTTTTAGAAAACAATTCTTAAAAATTAGAAAGTAAAAGACTTAAAAAAACTAAAAATCTTGCAAATATTTGGGTAATTTTACTACACGCGAAAAGAAACGAATACTCGCTAAGTTCAAGTACTTTCTCATTTTAAGTTAGAAACCTTTTTGAACCAAATGGGAGTAAATTATGTATTAGATTTTTTTTTAACTAAACTTAGTTTTATTATAAATTAGCATGCAAATTTCTTAAAATTAAGATGTTTTTCTTAAAAATTTATAAATTTTTATTTAATATACTTGTTTTTTCCTTAAATCAAGAAATATTACTTAGAAAAGATATGAACTATTTCTGAATATATAAACTGTTTTGTTTTTACTCAAATTGAGGATTTTTAATAAAGTTTTTATAAAATTTGACTAAAATATGAGGAAAATTTTTACACTTTTTTAAAGGAAATTTTAGACTAATTTTTAGTTCATGTCTTCCTTTTTTTTTTTTTGATGCTGAAAAATAAAATGCCAACCGAATTGAAAAGTGTATTTTGTTTGCGACAACCAATAAATTCGGTTGACACAACAATATTCAAATTTAATTGCTGAATATTTTGAATGCACTAACCGAATTTTGTAATGAACACTAATATTAAGTTGTATCAATTGTTTTCAATTGTTCAAACTGAATTTTAGTTGGAAATTGAGAAAAATTTTCCCTGTATAAAAAAAAAGTATTGAAGAGTTGTATGTTTTCCTAAGTATTTGCTTTAGCAAGTTATTTTAAACAAGTAAATGGATAAATTTATTTAACCAATATTTATTTTGTAAATGTGTTTTTTAGCCAAAAAGCATTCAATCTCAAGTGTCTCGTTTGATTGTTATAGTAACAGATGTATTTGTTTTTCAGTACATTGACAAATGTTTTATTTGTTATTTGGTTTGCAGACAAAAACTTTTATCATGTTTCAACAAATAAACGTAAAAACCGCCCTTCCAAGGAAAAAAAAACCCCTACATCTCAGTAACATATTTCTACACAATTTTTGAAGTTAAATACGCATTCAACTCAAGAACTACGTAGCGATGGTAGCGCTTATCTTTAGTCATCTTTGTCCTTAACTTTCTATTTATTTACTTGTTTACGGTTTGTTTTTATTTTTTTGTTTTCTATGTACAAAAAAAAAAAACATTATATATAATGCAATCGGGCGTTTGATTAAATGAAAATGTTCAACAACTGGACAACCATGACAAAGTATTGTTGAGTAATGAACAACAAATGTTTATCTTTAAGTGTAATAAACCATCATCCAAATTCAAAATGCTGTAAGTGAACATAATATGACAAACTCTAGTTCTGTATTGACAAGACATCAAGGGTCATTCTTTATTCATGTGACATAAATTCATTGTTAAAGGACTACGAAAAGTGTTTGTAAATATTAAAAAAATCTATAGACTTTGAAAGAAAAATAAACAAGCTAATAATGATGAATTATCAATGGATTGATAAGATCCTATAATTTTGGCTTAGACGTAAAAAAAAACAACAGGAAGAATCCACCTGGAGTATTAAAAAATCCCGTTTTCGGTTATTCGAAAAATCGTTTTTCAAATGGGTTTCGGTTTATTTGAAAAATCGTTTTTTAAACCGGTTTCGGTTTTCCGACAAATCGTTTTTGGTTGGACGTAAAAAAACAACAGGTAGAATCCACCTGGAGTATTAAAAAAAATCCCGTTTTCGGTTTATTCGAAAAATCGTTTTTCAAATCGGTTTCAGTTTATTTGAAAAATGGTTTTTTAAACCGGTTTCGGTTTTTCGAAAAATCGTTTTTTAACCGGTTTCGGTTTATTCGAAAATTGTTTTTGTTTTTGAAAACCGGTTTCAGTTTTTACCAAAAAAATGTTAAAATTGAAATAACGATATTAAAGCAAAAATCTTTAGAGATTTCTAATATTTTTAAGAATACCTACCAGCTGGGCGGACTCAATTAAATTGTATAAACCGAAGCATCGAATTTTTATCACACTATAACTTTATTGTAGTAACTCCGGTTTCATTTTTTCTCGCATCGAAAAAGTTTTTGCAATTTTCTTGTCAAATCTAGCGATTTCAATTTTCCTCTAGCAGGAAAATTGTCAGTTGGCTATCGCCGAAAAACTAGGGGTTTTTGTTATATCAAAAATATTATAAAACTCACAAATTGATATTTTTTATTAAAGATAACCTCTAAAATGATTTTCTTAAAAAATTCATATTTCGATAAGAAATGTGGTTATTTTTTTTTATCCCACTGTACAACACATTTTTTGGATTGAATAATTCTAATGCCAGACGAATGTATTAGGTTAGTATAGTAAAGGGTTTATTCCGGTGTGGGTAAAATTAAATTTTCATTCGTTTGGCCCACACTGTTGCGAATAAGATGTAAAAACAAATATAATAGTACTTTCGATTTAAATTTTGACTTTGGATGTCACCAACAGAATTTTAAGAGGCATTTTTTTGTAGAATATTTTAACCTTATGTGTGAAAATTTTCATGGGTCATTTTGGTACTTTTTCAATAAATACCAAAAAAGTATCTCAATAGGTTAGGATGTTCTGTGAATATGATCTGCATCAAATTTAATTTAGGGTTGTCGAAGACGAAAATTTTATTGGAAAATTATATATATATATACTCTAAACAATGATTGTAATTTTACTACTATAAAATGGGTAAATTTTTATGTAGAATAACGCATAGTAAGTAAATATAAACACTTCATGCGTAAGATAAATTTTTTCACACTTCAATATACAAAAACACGCATTCACTTTAATAATAGGCACTATGTGTTTAAAATTGAACATTTTGTGCCTAAAATTATTGTTTTGTTGGTAAATTGAAATTTTACGCACAAAATATGTGAATGTACTAACTATTAATAGTAATTAAAATATTGACATTTATACAATTAAAAAAATTTAAGAAATAAAAAATATTTTAAAAAATATTAAAATTTAAAAAAAATTATAAAATTAAAAGTAAATTGAATCCAATAAAGACATATGCTGCCACATTTCCGGGTGAGTTATTGTGTTCCTGAAATTGGAAAAAGAAACTGGTATCCTAATGAAAAATGTTTTCCACCATCAATTATCTAGAAAGGGAAGCTATATCAGCGCCAACCTGTGAGTTGTTTATATCACCATTTAAAGGCAAATAGTTTCCAGCGTCTAAAGTTGCTGAGAATTTACTTTATTTAACTTATCTCTACGATGGGTGGGGCAACGTTACAATCATATCGTGGAGAAAATTATTTTGCCAGTACTTTCTCAATTAATCTTATTATAGATCCTGGCAGAGCTAAGAGGAAAGCTATATCGATGAAAGGAATTAATGAACTTGGTATTCAGGTGGCGAAAATCTTCAAAACTTGTTTATTCACCCACTGTTTATAATGCGAACGGCACAATTCCGTCGGAGGAATTCTGTGACCTTTTTTTTGTAATAAAAACAAAATACCTACAATTCCTCCGGAGAAGTTATTGCATTCGCCTTGTCATTTGTCGCTTTATTTATAGAATCAAAAATACATGATTTATAAATATTCTTTTACTTTTTTTAATTGTTTACTATAAATTTAAACCAAAATAAGAGTGTAGAGTAAGATTTTTTATAATTTATTGTATTTTATAAACAAATTGTTTAAAATATTGATTGATTTTATTTTATTACATAACTTATTAATCAAACACATATTAAAAATAAATTTATTGTTTTTATTGCAAATACATTTTTTGCCGTTTAATTTTCAACATCGTGGTGGCAAAAAAAGGCATTTTTGAGGGATTTTTACGTATTAACAATAGATTTTTACGCATTTTATGTGTACATCTACATGTAAATCGTATTTATTTGCGCACAAATTTGGTAAAGTTACTGCTTATTTTCAAAATTTTTTTTAATTTTCACGCATTTTCAATGTAATTTTACTCATTTTGTGTGTACCAACTTACTCATAATGTGTGTACTTTTTTCATTTACGCACACAGAGTAAGTTTACCCAACTTATAGTAGGAGTACAGTTTCCTACTATAAATTGGGTAAATTTCAACAGAAATTAATTAGAGTGTATAAGAACTAAAGTCCCGAAAAATAGTTTAATTAATGATGAATTAGTCGCTCGGATCGTTGTCAAGCATGTAATTGAGGACTTTTTGGGCAAAACTTATTCCCCATTGTACGAAGTTTTAGTTGAAAATACGAGGGCAGGTCAATATGTTCGTGACTTTCTAAATAAAATACAGGTTTTTTGATAAAAAATCATTTTATTTTTCATTATAGTCTCTTTTGAGCTCTATACAACGTTTCTCCAACTTTTTCATCCCATCCAAAAAATAAAATTTGTCGTGGTCATCAAAATAGGTTTGTTTGTGAAATGATTTTATCGTTGGAGTCAAATATCTTTCCGCCGCGCTACTTCTTCAGGTTTGAAAACAAGAAATAGTCACTCGGGCGGATAAGGGAGCAATCCGTACACTCACCAAAAAATAGTCTGTAATGGCAACTGAAAATTTTGCTGTTATCACGGAGAATTTTGCTTATTCGAGCCCAAATATTTTTTGCTAATCTGAGCAACACATATCTGCTGACTTTTAGTAAAATGAAATTTATAGAAAAATGAGCTGCCGCTACAAAATTATAGTAAACTTTTTGTAAAGTAGAATTTAAAATATGTTTGCTAAAATCAGAAAAAAAAATCGAAATTATAAATTTATCTTTTTTTATCGTGCATCAAAATTTTTTTATTTTATTTATTTTTTTCCAAAAATATTTTAGAAAAAATTAAAAAAAAAATCAAAGGCTTGAAAATTACTTTTGAAAAATATTTAAGTCAATCTTTTTACTTTTAATTGTATTTAGGGCTGATTTTTAGAACTAAAAAAAATTTTTGTGCTATTTTCACTTCCGTTCCCTTTTTTAATCTATGTAACATTTTAAGGCAATTTAGGTTTGTAGGTGTAAGCATTAATTATAAAATAAGTAATTTTTTTTTTCTAATTTTAGCAGATCAGTTTTCAAAAATTTGTGAAATGATTTCTGAAATTAGCCACGAAAATTTGTAAATATTCTGTAAAAATTCTGTAATTTGTAAAATGTAAATAGCAAAAAATCAGTACAAAAACAGTAAAAAGGGAAAGAAAACCATTTACAAATTTTTATACTATTTTTTTTAGCAGTGTAGCCTAATTCATGGATTTTTGCCAAGGAAACTACCATTTTTCAATTTATCCTCAATCCTCATATGAAAACAGGCGGTAGGCTGCTAGCAATGGCTGTCAAAGAAAATAACGCAGCTTGTTCAAATTTTGACAGTAGTCAACTGACGATGCCTAATGGCAAGAACAGTGTTGCGCTTTCAGTAAAGAGGCGGGAAATTTAAAAAGTCACGGACTTATTGACCCGACCTAGTATTTAATTTTGTCTATAATTTAAATTATTGAAAACGACTTAAACAAATCGGCATTAATACAATTATTTTTCTATATTCACTTTTTCTAGATACACACATTTTTGGCGTCCCACAGTGGAAAATTGTGGTCGTTTTCGGATCAAAAATTTGTAAATTTTGAATGTATGAGTATTTTTGTAAGTTTTTTTTTTGTTGAATAAGCTTTATTTTTTTTCAATCATAAAAAACGAATCATAATAAAAAGGTTGTTAAGGGTTAAAACTACATTTTTGATTTATTTTTTTAAGTTTTTGTATAACGGCAAACTTCACTCAGAAAAAAAAGTTAGTAGAAAATTTGTAAACGGTTTTCAATCCCACTTTACTATTTTTGTACTGATTTGACTATTATTTAGCAAATCTTTTTGCCATTTACATTTTACAAATTACAGAGTTTTTACAGAATATTTACAAATTTTTGTTGCTAATTTCAGAAATCATTTTACAAATTTTCGAACACCGATTTGCTTAAATTAGCAAAAAAAAATTACTAATTTTTAAAAAGTGGATATTGCCTTAAAATGTTACATAGATTAAAAAAGGGATCGGAAGTGAATATACCGACTCATGTCTGAAAATAGGACATCCACTTAAAATAAAACTAATAAGTTTTTTTAGTTCTAAAAATAAGCCCTAAAAACAATTAAAATTTGACCTTAAAAGTAAAAAAAATATTGACTAAAAAATTTTTCAAAACCGAAATTACCAAATAAAAACAAAAGGATTATTTCGTTTATGTTTAAACAATTTTTAAAATTTTTAAGCCTTTGATTTTGTTTTAAATTTTTTATAAAATATTTTTTGAAATAATAAATAATATTAAAAAATTTGATTTTCGATAAAAAAAAATAAATTGCAAATTTTGTACTAATATTAATTATATTTAGTAATTTTTTTTTTGCTGATTTTAGCAAACAGAATTTTAATTCCACTTTACAAAAAGTGGACTAAAATTTAGTAGCGGCTACTAATTTTTCTACTAATTTCATTGTACTACAAGTTAGCAGACATGTGTTGCTAAGATTAGCAAAAAATACCGCTGAGCTCAAATGGCCAAAATTTCCCGTATTAACAAATTTTCAGTTGCCATTACAGACTTTTTTTGGTGAGTGTAGACTTTTAAGCCTCATTATTTACAAGGACCAAAGGTTGCATTTTTTTAAAAAACATGTTCAGCTGCAGTAGAGTTAAAATAAAATTTCATTGGTATTGTAGCAAATGAAAGATACTTAAAAAAATGCTTTCGAAGTTTAAAGTTTAGATATTTTATTTTTGTGATTATTTGAATAAGTTTTTGGTACAAAATAGTTTGATAATTATTATTTACAATAAAATAAATTATTTATTTTGGTTTTTTTTTTAAATTATTGTATTTGTACATGTAGAGATGGGATTCTCCCCGGTATTTACCTGATGCATTGGTAAATACCGGGTAAATAAAAGATAAATACCTTTTTTGGGAATTTATTTGGGTGTTTATAAAAAGCATTTAAAATCTCGCCAATAAAGACATACGACAAAGGGATACTTCCCCAAAAATAGTATCGGCTGCGGGTGCAATCAATTTTGCTAATTCATTTGAGGAAGCACCTTCTACTGGTATCACTCATTGTTCGTTTAATTATTTTCAGAGTGAAAGTGACGATGAAATATTCAGCGACAGCGACAGTGGCAGTGATTTGGATTGGAAAATGTGGTGGGTCGATTTAGCAATCAATATTGTGCCATCCTTAGAAATCCTTAGCAAAAATATATGGAAGTGATTCTTAAGGAATTAATTTTTCATTGATTTCAAAGTATTGTTTAATTCTGATTTTCCTCTTCTAAGGCAGTTCTTTTTTACAACTTCCAAAAATGTAATTTTTAATGAAATTTAACATCTTTAAATCTTAAACGAGTAACTTATTTTACAAAAAACCAAAGTTAAACATTAATAACAGAAATTTCAATATAAATTTGACACTTTAACATTGGTTTAACCCAGCAAAAAAAAATGGTAGTCATTCTGTGACTATAACTTCTTTCATTGCTACCTAAACTGCAGTTGACATTCTTTTATGATTTTTTGGTGTTATTCTAAGCCACCTCCAAAAGAATTCATGTGCTCATATTTCAATCTGTATATAAACCCGATGCATATCTTAAAAAATCACTCTTCATTACTTCTAAAGCATAAGTTATATTATATCGTATATTTTTTTAATCTAAAGCATTTATTCAAATTGAGAAAATAGTTCTGATGAACTTTTTTAATTTTTTTATTAAATAATTTTTTATATTTTAGTTTAAAATTTCATGAGGGTTAGAATTTATGCAGTTTTGCAATTTTTATAAAAGTTTTGAAATATCAAGAAAAACAGATTTTTTTTTAACCTTTAATTGAAACTAGCTGGTATGTCATTTGAATTTTTTTTTAGGCTTAACTATTTATGACGACGCGATTTGTGCATTTTTGCATTATGTTTACTATTTAACACTACACCATTTCCAGTTTTAATTCAGAATTAATCAAAATAATTTTAAAATTTTGTAAAAATTATTTCAAATTGCCCAAAAATGTTTTAAAATTGTGCAAAAATTATTTAAAATTGTTCAAAAGTATTTGAAAATTGTCTAAAAATGTTTCCAAATTGTACAAATTGTTTTTAAATTATCCAAAAATATTTTAAAATTTGTCTAGAAATTCATTAAAATTTTTGAGAAATGTCTCAAAAAATGTTTTCACTAATGCAGAATTATTTATTTGTTTTAATGAAGGGTATTTGTATATCAATGCATAAATTTCGCTTCTTTAAACTTATTTTTCTGCATTCTTATGAATTAAATTCAACAAAGTATATGAACATTTTACACTCATGCATCAGAATATCTAATCATTGTATTATCATTGCTTCCTTAGAGTAAAGTATGAGTAATGATAGTAGCTCTATTTGAATACTTCCATCCTACTATGACACGCTAATGTTAAATTCATCGATGAAACCATTAGAAAAGAAGTGATGCCTTTGCCATAGTAGTGATGCTTTTATTGCTTCTTTGGCAGCTTCATTTTTGCTGGGTATAGTATTGTTATTGCTTTAAGTTCTATTTTCCAACTACTCTGTAAGAATTTTAATTTTTATTACTAAAATCTAGTATAAAATTCATTAAATTTTGCTGCAAAATGTTTTTGTTCACCTAATTTTCTACAACATTGTTTTAACTATTTTAACGGGTATTTCCATTTGGGTATTTACCCTTTGCACATCTCTAGTCATGGTAAACATTAAAATATAAAATATTACTTTAAGTAATATGTCAAGTTACGATTATTGAATTTATATGTAATATTAAAAAAATAAAAATTTATAATTCATGATAAACAACCAAAAATAAAAACATGAAAATAAATTCTATTGCTGCAGCTTTGTTTTGCTAGCTGAATTTTATGGTTCGGTGGAAATACAGGGAATTTTCTTTGCAAAAAAATATTTCTTAGATACATGTATTGAGCTTTTGTTAAATTTAAATCAATATACACACTCTATGCCTCCAATTCATCAAATGCTTGAGTAATTTAAGACTTTTCCAGGGTTTTTAAAACCTCCTTCTTTTTGGATTTTGAAAAAGAGCTCAATACTTCAATAATGTTTGCTTCATCTAATTCACCAATTGACCGCAGTCCTGAGGGTCAATTCTCGTTCTGTGAAAAGGTGAAATGAAAAGTTTTTTCACATTTTCATAGTACTTTTGATTCGCGTTCTGTGAAAAAATGTAAAGAAATATCAAAACGTTTTCATATGAAAAAAAAAAGTGGAACGAAACATTTATAAGTGAAATAAACATGGAGAAGATTGTAAGAGGAAAGCATGCCAGCGAAAGCCAAAAGGAGTATTTTATTAATTATTAAGAAAAGCATGTGGACATTGCAAACGAGAAGTTAGTAGCTTAATAACCATAATCACACTTTTATTAATCCCATATTTACAGATTTGTAACTGCAGAGCCTTAACAGTTTTAGTGGGACCCAAAAGGACAGTGAAAAATGGCAAAAGTATGGCATATTTATTTATAGTTTATTTATATTCTTTATTAAATTTTTTTTCTTTAAGTAATATTAGACTTCATACGCGCACCAAATATAGTTCACTTAAAGTAAGCCGATATAAATCCATGAAGTGCTTGTCGGTTGTCATCTCGAATGGATTGTGGTCAGCACGAAGTATGCGTCTCAGCACTCTCAAAAAATTCCTATAAATTATTAAATTATTTACTGCAATGAAATGCTTGTAACATCATTGTCTTACTTTTGTTCATCCGGAATTCTTTGAGTAATATCTAATAATACAATTAATCCAGATATTTTTATATAATTATTTAAAATAAATTTTACGAACTTAATTCACTTTTGTTTCCGTTTTTCTCTGTTTTGACATTTGCTTTAAATTTTGGATAACACAGTTGCAAAATTTTCATGGGTACAGTGTGAATGAAACATTTTTTTCATAATACATACGAGAATCTCAATTTATGTATTTGTGAAAAGTTCGAGTGAAAAGTGCTTATGAAAACGAAAATGAAAAGTTTTTTTCACTTCACATTATCACAGAACGAGAATTGACCCTCTGATGAAGATTATATCATCTTATGCCACTTCTCAGAATAGACCATGTTCTGCTACTATAACTTTCTTAATAATTTAAGATTCAATTAAAATTTTAATTGAATTATTAATTATTTTTCATTGTAAACCGATTTAATTTTTTTTCCAGTAACATAATAATAAATAGTCATCGATCTTAATAATCAGTCAATATGATAAATAAAGTAATTTTTAAAATATCAAAAAATTTCAATTTTGTAGACAAAATATTTTGTCAGTGAGGAGGGATGTCCGCTATCAAAAAGTTTCACTTAATTTCCATAAAGTTGTACATCTTAAAATATATTTGATAAAAGCTTAATTGTAATTAAGTTCAAAATAAACATTATAGACAATGTTAATCTCTTAGTTCTCCTTGTAAAGCTTAATTATCGTAAATAGCTGTAGTCACTTAAAATGACTGTTAAAACCAAATGGAAGACTATAAACACTAAACTTTATTATCCCTACAAAGTGTCTTCATAAGCGAATTTCAATATACAAACGTATTCATTGTATTATGTTGACTTCTTAGCCGTAAGGAAGACAAGGATGCAGCAGTAGGTTTTAGTTAGTTCTACTCTTGTATGGTGCACATTTTCAAATGGAATTAACGTAATTGCGACAACAGCAAAATGTTCATTTTAAATATAGCAACAACAACAACAACAGCAGCGACAGCAGCAACAGCAACATAAAACAAAGGAATACCACCTAACCACAACAAAAGAAGGGACATGATGTGGAAGTAAAGAACACACAGAAAATAAATTGTTTGGAATTTTTTCAATCAATTCCTATTAATCATTTTTGTTGGAATTAAAGCTAAAATCAAGTGTTTTTTAAGTCATATTTTCCAATTGCAAGCCTTGATTTATGCTTTAATTACACCTTAATTCAATAGCAAACACTGGAATTTAAGTCGAATATTACACACGCAGACAAAAAACATGGTTGCAGCATGATCACTGCTACTGGTATAGTTGTCACAATCAAGTTATTGGTTTATAAATAGGTTCTTACCATCTATATGCTCGCTACCATCATTATTATAGTAAATATTATATTATTTCATAAAAATGCTTTACATATAACATTTTAATTTACACTTATCAATTCAAGGTTGAAAAAATTCATTGTCGAAAAGAATCTATATTTAAAGTTTTAAGATTTTTTAATTGTTTTCAAAAAAACATTTCTTGCAAATAAAACATTTCTTGTAAAATAAAAAAAAAATATATATATTAAATTAAAATATTAATATTTGAAAAAATATTTTTATTAATTCATTTCCTGTTAAATAATGACTTTCTTGAGCAAAAAGTTCTCAGAATATTAAAAAAATAGATTTTTATAAGAAAAAGTCTGTTGAACCCAAGAGTTGTTTTGTTCGAAATGGTTTCTAATACAAAATACTACAACTTATGCAATTGTATTTCAGAAATAGTCAATTGTATTTCAGAAATAGTTAATTGTATTTCAGAAACAGTTGATTGTACTTCAGAAATAGTCAATTGTATTTCAGAATAGTCAATTGTATCTCAGAAATAGTCAATTCAAATAGTGAATTGTATTTCAGAAAAGTCAACTGTATTTCAGAAACAGTCAATTGTATTTCAGAAACAGTCAATTGAATTTCAGAATAGTCAACTGTATTTCAGAAATAGTCAATTGTATTTCAGAAACAGTCAATTGAATTTCGGAATAGTCAACTGTATTTCAGAAATAGTCAATTGTATTTCAGAAATAGTGAATTGTATTTCAGAAATAGTCATTTGTATTTCAGAATAGTCAATTGTATCTCAGAATAGTCAATTGTATTTCAGAAACAGTCAATTGAATTTCAGAATAGTCAATTGTATTTCAGAATAGTCAATGGTATTTCAGAATATTGAAATACAATTGACTATTCTGAAATACAATTGACTATTCTGAAATACAATTGACTATTCTGAAATACAAATGACTATTTCTGAAATACAATTCACTATTTCTGAAATACAATTGACTATTTCTGATATACAGTTAACAATTCTTTCTTAAAAACCAGTCCTAATAATTAACAAATCTTTTTGATGCACGAAGTTGTATGTTTTGAACAGCTGTTAAACGCAAAGTAAATGACGGAACTTGCTCAAAATTTTACAGTAGTCTACTAACAGGTGGTACTTGATGGGAGCAGTGTATCATATAACTACGAGAGAAGTTCGAAAAGTCACGGACTTATTGATCGGCCCTCATAGTTTTCTTGGAAAAGTCCTTAATATCAAACTTTTGTTTTAGAAAAATTTTTAATATATTGTTTTTTTTTTTTTAATTTTTAGTTTCGAATCATAACTGTAGGGACCATATTATGGTAAAATTATCGTTATTTTATTAGCATTATATAATTATTATACTAAGGCACAATCATAATCCCAAAAATATATGATGCTCTTCGAATATGATTGTCCCAACCATGTTTTTTTTTCTGCGTGCAGTGAGAATATACCTTAATTTTAAGCCTTAAAATAAATTTCAATTCTAGTTTAAATAACATTAGTTACTCAGTTTTCAAGTCCTAACTTCAAGTTTAAACAAAGCCATAAAAACACTGTAATGTTAGGTTTTGTTATAACTTATAAACATTTTTAACATTTATAGAATTTTAAAATTTTAGTTTTTTATATTCAATCTCGATTTTTTGACTTTCGATGTTTTTTTTTCACTAATCGTTTTTTTTTTATTTAGAAGCGTAGAAATTTGTAAAATCTATCTGATATAAGTTAAAAGATAATGTAAGCCCAGAGTTCAGCTCCAAATAAATGTGGCTTAACTCTTCACTAAAATCAATGAAAGAAATTCATATTTTAAAAAAATCTTCACAGGAAAATTGTAAATTTGAACATATGTTTTAATTTTTTTTTTTAAATATTGACAATGAACGAAAAACATGAAAAAAATTATTTTTATTTGTATTAACTTGATTTTGACTGTAAAAAAAACACTAAAAATAAAGCACATTATAAAAAAGCACTTGAATTTTTAACTTTTCAATGTTTATTGGGTTTTAATATAACATAAAAAGTTTTTTATTTATTGTTGATCTGTTATTTTAGATCATATAATCTAATTTTTTATAAATTGTTTTTGTTTTTTTTTTATTGCAAAGAAACATGAAAATTTTTATTAGTAAACTATAAAGAATAAAAATTTAAAAAAATCGACAGAGCCAGCAGGATAGAATACTTAGTATTTTCGGTTGTCGCAATCTACAATTCTCTTTAGTATCCATGCCCTTGTTGGGTTAATGATTTGTTGATTGTCTATTTTATATTGAGTGTTTGGAAAAACAATATATAAAAAAAATATGATTATATGATCTAAAATCCCATTTATAATGTAAAATTGTTATAACAACATTCATTTATTCATCCATTAATTTCCACAATTTGACAATTCTAATTAAGATAAACATACGAGGGCGGATCAATTAGTCCGTGACTTTTCGAACTTCCCTCGTAGTTATATGAAATTAAACACTGTTCCCATCAAGTACCACCTGTTAATAGACTACTGTCAAATTTTGAGCAAGTTCCGTCATATACTTTGCGTTTAACAGCTGTTCAAAACATACAACCTTGTGGATTTTTTTAAAGATGGAAAAAGTGAATTTCGAGTGCTTATTAAATATTATTTTTTGCGAAAAAAACGTCAATCAAACCTGGGAAAAGCCTGATAAATACTATGGGGACTCTGCACCATCGATTTCAATGGTAAAAAGTGGTTTACTGACTTTAATTGTGGTCGCACAAGTACAAATGACTCTGAACGTTCTGGACGGCCATGTCGAAAAAATCCACGATATGGTGAGATTCTTTATGGTGAGATTCTTTATGCCATAAGCATTTTATGTGGCAGTGTGGTTTCGATTTTAAATGATCAGTTGAGTTAAAGAAAGCTGTCTGCAAGATGGGTGCCGCCGTTTGCTCTCAACTGACCATAAACGTAAACGTGTGACAACTTCAAAATATTGGCAAAATTTCATGAATTGGGCTACGAATTGGTACCTCATCCGCCATATTCTTCGGACTTAGCCCCCAGTGACTATTTCCGATTTCCAACCTAAAGAAATGGCACGGTGGAAAGAGATTTAGCTCCAAGATGAAATTATTGATCAAACAAATGCTTATTTAAAGGAGATTATGTTGAAAAATATTTATTTTTTTTACAAAAACAACTATGTTTCATTCAAAAAGTCAGGGGCTTATTGATCTGCCCTCGTATTTATATATAAAATTAGACAAGCAATTGTTAATACATATCTGAGGTGCAGTGTTAATAGTCACTGCCTGATAGTCTAAAGATTTTGAGGTCAAGTTACACAAAAGATATATTTTGCTTTATAAGTTTTTTTTATTGATTAAAATTAAAAGATACTTTTTATATAAAAGAAAAAACATTCAAATTTCAAATTTGAAAAATATTCAACTTTAAATAGAGTTTAACCTAGAGAAAAATCAATGCCGTGACCAACAGGAGGTCGCCGGTTCTATCCCAGTTCGCACATTAAAAACAAATTTTGTGAAACTCTTAAAAGTGATTGTACTTGAAATTACAATAATTTCGGTTGGCAAACAAATTCAGTTGTTACTGCGAATTTGTTTTCTGTGTGTATATATGCAAGATACTTCGTTTTTTTTTAAACTTAATCATTACAGCTAACTCCCTCCCACATAGAAACGGGTAAGTCGCAAGTAATCTTCTAATTTACCCTAATAGCTTTAAAGACAAACACTTGTGGGATTTGGCATGCGACTCTAACATGTGTCGAGACAAACTTTTAGCAATATCCATGTTTGAGGATGGGATGGATATAGTAGCCAAGTGTATGTACGTATATGGTGGCGACGATGTGGATGAACACAAGGACCATGAGGTAGTAGCTGTAACAATATTATGGTAAAACGAACAGATAACAAGGGATTATATATGGTTGTAATAAGAGTTTATTACCCACAAATATGTGTGAAAATTCCGAATAGAGTTCTTGGAAATGTTTGTATATTTTGTATAAAATGAAATGTGTTTTCTTATTTTGTTTTTCTTTTATTCTATTGTTTTCTTTTAATTTAACAAATGCAAAACAACACACCCCCTTAAAAATTTAAATGCATACATATACCTACCGTATAGTAGGGCGGCTTTGAATTTTTGTAACTTTATAGAATATTTCAGGTAAACTGAACTTAATGAATATTTTGACAGGAAAATTTATTAAAAAATAAAATTCCATGAATATTTTTTATTTACAAAGTTTTATTTAAATTTACAGTTTTTTAAGGTATAGATGACATTGTACAACAATTTCAAACTTGTTTTTCAAAATTACGGATCAGAATTTTATTTTAGGAGGGATTCAAGTTTGTCCCTTTTGGCCTGTTCGTGCAGCATATGAAACTACGTGATATTTAGATCTGAGGTAAAGGATGTGTTCATCAACTTTGTAGCAAATATTAAATATTTTTGTGGAACATATTAACCCTCTAACTCCACCCCAAAGTTGAATTTTTTGGCCCTATCCTAACAAATCGTAAAAAACACCCCTTAAAAAGGGGAATTCGCTGATGAAATGTTGGCCATACAATTTTACTGCATGTGTCACATCAAAATCCAAAACTTAACACAAACATCAAAAAACCAGTCAAATTCCAAATTGCTTATTCAGGGTTAATTTAGTTTAACGCCACTATATTCATTGTTAATAAAAGTGCCACCCTTATGTGTATATCTCAATATATATCATGTGTTGATATTGTATTCCACATCAGGATATACATTTTTAAAACATTTGCATAGTAGCATACTACCATAAAAAAAAATAAAAAACAAAATTTGCATTTGCGGGATTTTCTTGTAATGCCTTAAATGACTTTCATTTATTTTATTGCTTAAAGAAAAAGAAGATGAAACAATTTTTATTTTAACTTTTAAATATCCCAGTAAAATCTTCCTTTAACCGGTTTGTAAGTTAAAATAATCGAAAATTTAATTTAAAAGTTATGAAATTTCACTTAAAAATCGCTATACTTGATTTTCATTTAATTCAAGTCGGTTTTAGTATTTGGTTTTAAAATGTTGTCTAATCAGCGCATGAATCTGTAAAAACAAATGACTTATCAGTTTAAAATAAATGTTTAAATTTTAACTACCGATTCGGTAAAAACAAATGATTATTCATTTATTTAAAATTGTTTGTTTTTTTTTATATTTTAATCTGCAAATTTTAGGGACAAAAACTTTTAGAAATGTCTTTTATAAATGTCTTATGCATGTATATCAATTTTCTTAATTTCTTGCAATTTAAAAATTAATTTTTTTATTAAATTACAAACAGCAAACTAACACGAACCCCAGTATATTTAATAACCTCACGTCCATCGAGCTAAAAACTCTTTATTTTTAGGTTAAAACAAACCTAAAAGTAATGAGTTTTTTTTTATAAATTTTTATTTTTTTTACGCATATAAAGGGTGTCCCAAGAAGAACGCAATTTTTAAATCTGGCAACATTCGAAGTGTCATTGTTTGACATTTGAACAATTGTTATTGTTTGCTAGTAGAAGGTACGAGGTTAGTAAAAATGGAGCGCTACACGAATGAACAACGCATTCTCATTGTGAAATTGTTTTACCAAAATGGTGAAAGTTTTGCGGCTACAGTTCGCGAATTGCGATCAATTTGAGGTCACAATAATGCTCCAAAAGAGTCAACTGTAAAGAGAATAATGGATAAATTTGCCGAAACTGGGTCTGTTAGTGATGTGAAGACAACAACGCGCCATCGACCAGGTCGATCGACCGAAAATGTCGCAGCTGTACGTGATGATGTCGCTCAAACTCCATCCACCTCAATTCGACACCGAGCTCAGCAAATTGGTGTCTCCAAATCCACTTTGCAGCGAATTTTAACGAAAGATTTGCATCTCATGCATACAAAGTTCAATTGACTCAGGAACTGAAGCCAGCTGACCATGGACAGCGAAGGGAGTTCGTTAATTGGGTATTGGAGAGACAACATGAAAATGCTGATTTTGCCGATAAAATCATCTTCAGTGACGAAGCCCATTTTCATCTTGATGGCTTCGTCAATAGGCAGAATTGTCGCATTTGGGGTGAGGAAAATCCTCGAGTGATTCACGAGAAGCAAATGCATCCTCAACGTGTCACTGTGTGGTGTGGTTTTTGGGCTGGAGGAATCATTGGACCTTTTTTTATGAAAATGAGGCAGGTCAAGCGCAAACAGTCAATAGTGTTTGGTATTGTGAAATGATAACCAGTTTTTTCTTGACTAGAATTGAAGAAATGAATGTGGAGGGCATGTGGTTCCAACAAGACGGCGCCACATGTCATACAGCCAGAGAAACAATTCAATTGCTGCATCAGTCATTTCCCGGTCGTGTTATTTCGCGTTTTGGAGATCAGAATTGGCCGCCTAGATCGTGCGATTTTTTCTTTGGGGTTTTTTGAAGTCGATGGTTTACGCGAATAAGCCGACGACGACTCAAGCCTTAAAAGAGGAAATTGGACGCTGCATTAATAAAATACCGCAGCATTCATGCAAAACGGTCATTGAAAATTTCATTAAAAGATCGCGTGCATGCCAGCAAAGCCGCGGCGGCCATCTGCACGATATATTGTTCCATACATAACCTCATTCTGTCTACTTTACGATATAATAAAGTTTCACGATTTTTTTTTAAAAATCTGTGTTTTATTTAAAATTTAAAAATTGCGTTCTTCTTGGGACACAAAATTAAAGTGAAATTAAGTTTTGGGTGGAAATATAAAAAATTTTTGTAATAAGATCATTTCCCAATAAACATTGAAAAAATAAAAATTCAAGTGCTTTAAATATTGCTTATATTGTGCTTTATTTTGAGTGATTTTTTACAGTGAAAATCAAGTTCATACAAATAAAAAATAATTTGTTATGCCTTTCGTTAATTGTCAATATTTTAAAATAAAATTAAAACATTTGCTCGAATGTACAATTTTTCTGTGAAGATTTTTATAAAATCTGAATTCTTTCCATTGATTTTCATGAAAAGGTAAGCCACATTTATTTGGAGCTAAACACTGTCCTTACATTATATTTTTTCTTATTTCAGAAAGATTCTACAAATTTCTACGCTTCTGAATAAAAGAAGTATTAATGCAAAAACATCGAAAAACAAAAATCAAGATTAAATATACAAAACTCAAATTATAAAAATGTATGTATGTTAAAAAGAGTTAATAAATTGTACCAAAACTTATAATTCCGTGTTTTTATGGCTTTGTTTTAACTTGAAGTTAGGGCTTGAAAGCAAGTGTAATTATTATGTGGTTTGAACTTGAAATGAACTGTGATTCAAGTCTTGAATTAAAGTATATTCTCACTGTAATGTTCGACTCAAATTCCAGTGTCCGTTTTGCTGGAATATGCTTTTGAAATAAAGTGTAATTAAAGTATAAATCAAGGCTTGAAATTGGAAAATATGACTTGAAAAACACTTTATTTTGGCTTTAATTCCAGCAAAAATGTTTATTGAGTTACATTAGATATTTTTTTTATTACAAAACCCATTTTAACAAGGGCATGTCCATTGAGGTAACTACCCTCCTAGATAACATGTACTTTCTGACTAACAGGTAAGAGGTTTTCAGGAATATTTTATTTAAGGTTTTATTTTCCAAAATCAAATATTAAATTAAAATTAACAAAATGTTTTTAAAAAAAAAAAAAAAAACAATTTTATAGAAAACCAAACTCTTTTTACCATATTTTAAAAATTATTTCTTATTGCCTTAATAAAAAGTTCTGCATTAATATCTAATCATTTAAAGTCAATTTTATTTTGAGGAAACTAAATATTCTAGACCTTAATGCTGTTAGTTTTCGTTTAAAATTTCCAACACATTATGACTAACTAATTTTATTTTGCTTCTAACGCAATGCAAGTGTTAAAGGCATAATGTATTACCAGGCAATGTGCAGTGTATTTCCAAAGTTTTGCTGGGTTTGTATGTACTTTGATACGAATTTGTTGAAAATGTTAGTAGAATCTGTTTTTTGCCCTACATCTATGAGTAGCATATAAATTAGTTTATACTAATGTTTGTAACCCCCTTAAATCGATGACATTTCTCATTTCTATTGTTAAGAACAAGGTTGGCAACCAATATCTTTTTAATATCGTTATCAGTTACAAAAATCTTTGAATTGATAACTGATAATACTAATACCGAACTTTTCATTTCAAAAATACCGATATTCTACAACCTCTTAATAAACTAATAAACTGAATTGATTTTGAAAAAATCAGTTTTTACGCTTCCAGCTAAAAATAAAAGTATTTAAGCTAACGGCTTGCACAAAGCGTTTCGTTTGGAAAATTTAAGTTAAACAAGTAAAAAAGCTGTGCCAAATCTTTGAATACCCTCCACGAATATAATAAATAATAACTTTTGAAGTACAATTATGGAGGTGAAAAAATTTTTTGAGGTTAAAAACTTTTTTGGATGTAAAAATAAATTTTTTGGTGGAAAAAAATTTTGAGGTGAAAAAAATTGTTTGAGTTGAAAAAAATTTTTTGTGGTGAAAAAAATATTTAGTGGTGAAAAAAATTGTTTGAGGTGAAAATATTTAAGGTGGATACAAATTATTATTCACCTCTCAGTGACTTGTGAAAAAATATGAGAAAATATATTATGTACCAGTCGGCACTATGAAATTGTGAAATTTAATGTGAATTTATGAAATTTAGAGGTATCTTCACATTTTCACTAATTACTTTTTAACCGCTGAACCGATTTTGCTCATTTTCAATAGCAAACTGTTTGGTAGGATGTCCAACAATCTGGGTCAAAATTAAGACCACCGCGTGCCTCTTCGCGACGTCTTCGCGAGGTCTTAGACCTATATTTCGACATGTTGCAAACGGAATGACAACCTAATATATACCCTCACAATATATGGTGGAGGGTATAAAAAGAAAAAGTGTGTTTCTAATGACCCATCCCAAACCGCAGGAGCTAGGTTTATATTCCGGTGAAAACATCACGAATTTAAAGTAAGTTTTCCCAGCACTACACTTACAATATATTTTCCGTTACCGATTGTAGTTTATTTAAAAAGTAATACGTATGGTTTGTTTTTAAATGAACAATCAATTGAAATTCATAGATATATATTTTTTAACTATTTGAATCAGTCATTCAAAAAACAAACTATACAAAAATACAGACTTTCAGTAGAAGTTGACATTTTAAGTTAAATGTAAAATTTTGGGTTTTCTCTTTCTAAAAATATAAATTCAAATAATTTCTTTTTGTTTTATCAAAATAATTTGTTTATATATGAAATTACTTCAATACAAACTACAAGAAATTGTTCAAATATACATACACATATAGAAAATAAAAATATATGCCTCTGTGTGTAATAATTAAATACAAGTAATTATTACATACAAATAAACAAAACTTTTAATTTGAAAAACTGTTTCCTAAAATCGACTTTGATTGTTTCTATTACTTGTGTCGATTATAATATATAATTATAATATAATAATTAATAATTATTAAACAATGATTGAAAATTAACAACAAAATGAGCTGAGTATAATGAAAAATCAGAAGTCCCCTTTTTTTTATTGTATTTTCGATTAATTTTATATGTATTTTGGATTGTTTTGAACGAAATAATATTGTGAGTGTATGAGCATCCCACTAATAAGGTATTTTTAAAAATATCCTTAAAGATTTTTTCTAAAATCTTTAAAGATATTCCCAAAAAAAGGGTTAAGAAGGAAAGATCCGAGAACTCTGGTCGTGACTCCGAATGGATTCACTGAAGAGACGCTTTTTGAGATTTTCAGATTAAGCGTAGAAAAATTGGGGGTTAAAAGCAACAAATACCACTCTGATATCCTATGCAAATCCTTAAGCAAAAAGTCTAATACTTAAAAATGAAACATTTTCTCAAAAAAGCTAAAAAAAAAATAATTTAAAGAGGAAAATCATTAGAAACCGAAAATATGAAAAGTCAAATATACATATTTCGGTGACTTGAATTCTCAGCACTTGCGAATATTGATTGAGGCATATAATAACTAAAAAATTTCAGCAAAAATATGCAAAAAAAAGAACAATTAAAAAATGCCTTAAGTTCGACAGTGCCGAATCTTTGAATACTCTCCACCAATATCATAAAAAATGTTTTTTAATGTTTTTGATACAAATAATGTACAACTTTAAAAGGAAAATAATAGTGAAAAAAAATTTTTGAGGCGAAAACCTTTTTTGGATTTTAAAACAAATACCCTATAAACTAGGATGAACAAACTATCAAATTGTTAGCCATCCATGTTGCTATGATACCAAGTGGTGCTACTACAAACAAATTCTTAGTCGAGACCACGAAATTCTTAGCCGATTTACAGAAAAACAGCCTCTAGCAAGGGTTGTACCAATTCAAATGTATACATTCACATCACAATCACTGTACTTGCGCCACAACCCTTTCTAGAGGCTTAGTTTTTCTGTAATTCGGCTAAGAATTTCGTGGTCTCGACTAAGAATTTTTTTGTAGTCGCACCATTTGGTATCGTAGCATCATGGGTGGCTAAAAATTTGGTAGTTTGTTCATCCTGGTTTTTTGGGTCCTTGGTTAAAACAAATTTTTTGGTGGAAAATCATTTTTGGGGTGAAAACAATTTTGTGGTGAAAAAAGTTTAATGGTGAAAAAAATTTGTTGAGGTGAAAAATATTTGAGGTGAATACAAAATATTATTCTAAGCGACCGGTGAATAAATATGAGAAAATATATTATGTACCAGTCGCTACTAAAATACACCAATATGTATGGAAAATTTAGAGGTACCTTCTAAATTTTCACTCATAACTTTTTAACCGCTAGACCGAATTTGCTCATTTTCTACAGCAAACTCTTTGGGAAGATGTCCATTAATCTAGATTAAAATGAGTATTTAAATGCAAAATATGTTTTCAAAAAATATGCAGCCAAATATTTACAAATATGAATTTTAAATAAAATATGTAACATGAAATCGATGTCATTTTGTTGCAAAGTACGAGTATATTGTCAAAATTTTTAGGGTATTGAATGTAGAATGTAGAATGTAGAGTAGTGCACAGTCGACCTTAACCTTTTATGCATCCTCAAATTATTTACTTTTTACTATTTTACAATTTCCATCTTCATTTGTAGTTTCATTTACAAGAAATGCATTACAGTAAAGTTTTCCAGTTTAAAGCAACAAGCAGATTTTTTCGTATACCATATTTAATTAGACTTATCTTATATCCAAAAATAAAATAAAAAAAAAACTGAGACGGTTTTTTAAATTACGATTTGTTTCAGACCAACGAAAATACAATAACAAATTACCGGGTGTGGTTTCCGAACCGCCGATCTGGCAAGATGGCAGTTGTTAAATATCTATCATCGGAAGTGTCATTTATTCAGTGAAAGGTTTATTATTTACGAATATGGATCGTGTAACAACCACAGAACGCGTAAAACAGTAAAAACTTACTACAAAATAGATGGTTAAAACGTGGCTAATTTTCGAGCATTTCGGGGTGATTATGGTCGTCATAATCGACTGGCAAGATTATAAAGAAATTTGAAGAGACTAAAAGCGTTACAGATGTGGTCAGGCCCGTGTATCATCGCTATGTGTGCACTGCCGAAAATATCGCTTCTGTTAGTGAAAGTGTGGGGGATAGTCAGAATTCCCCAAGCGTTTTAAGCAATTGGGCCTATCTTAAGGCTCATCATGGCCATATCTGGGCGATCTCTGTTACATTTTGCAATTCTTCTCTTGTGTAATTTGTTCATATTAACAATTATATCAAACCTACGCTCACGTTTGTGGGATTAAACTTTTCCTTGGAAAATTTCAAAACTTTTTAGTATCTGACATGGGAAATAAACATTTTTTTCTCTTTACTTAATTACAGAGAAATTACTCAATTACATCCATTACATGTAATTGCATTTAATTCCATGATATTTAAGAACACAAAAATATTCAATATTCCCGACCATTCACAATGCCGTACATACGCTGATTGGGTGCTTGAGCAACAGGCTTTCATTGCTGATTTTTTAAACAACGTCAATTGGCCACCTAGATCATGCCATTTTACGCCGTTAGCCTTTTTTTTTGTGGGGCTACGTTATATACCGTGTCTACGCGGAGCATTTTAAAACCAACATTCGTCAAGTTATCGCCAAGATGCCGCCCGAAATGTGCGCAAAAGTGGTCGACTTCTGCTACCATTCTAGAGGCGGTCATTTAAATGACATTGTATTTCGTACGTAATGACAAGATCCAAGCATTATAATGATATAAAAGTTTCACCGAAATCAAAGCTTTATGTTATCCGAAAAATGGATAACCCAGTACAAACAGTCACTTATTAGTCTTAAGACGAACGTCTTGTGTAAAATCCATAAAAACATTTTTTAAATTATAATAGTTTCATCTCGAAGACATCTAAATATTGACTTTTAGTAAGAAGAGTTTTTAATTTCTACTTACACTTATTCCCCAATACTTGTGTAGCAGTGAAGGCTGAAATGCTTTGATTCCTGCTGCGGTGAAGGCCCTGAGTCGAAAACCGGTGGATTCCGAGTCGTCCCGTGCATAGAACCGACTGTCATGCGAACGGTTATTTTGTCAATATATTTGATTACATACTCTTTTCAGAAGTCAAAATTCCCATTCTTTCTAGAAAGAATGTTCGACTTAGGGATGAATCTCATAAACTGATAGCACTGGCAAATAAACTACATTTTGCTACACACAATCGGCAACCATGTTATTGCAGACAACGTGCACAACTTGCGTCACATGAGGCACAAGGAAATTCTGGTTTTATTTTTCGTTAAAAAAAATTTACATATAAATTGCGTCTGTGTATCTTTTATTTACAATTTTTTTTTGTGTTTCTTAACACATGTAACCAAAAATTTGTTGTCGCGTTGAAATGTAAATAAAATCAGAAATATTCTAGGATTTACAAATATTCACATGAATATATACCGAATATAACAAATACTCACTCTGGCACCTTAAATTTATATGCAACCCAAGTAAAAAA
Source organism: Eustalomyia histrio (assembly GCA_949748255.1). Taxonomy (NCBI): domain Eukaryota; kingdom Metazoa; phylum Arthropoda; class Insecta; order Diptera; family Anthomyiidae; genus Eustalomyia; species Eustalomyia histrio. Next base: position 52,383,756 of record OX456525.1, read on the forward strand.
GTTTTGATGTAGATAAATATTAGTTGACACAATTGTTTACCTCTATACGTATGTACATATATATCGTATGTAAAGGAATAACGTTACAGACTGACTCACACACTGGAGCTAGAAAGGTGATATATGGTATGTTGGTTTTCTTTCCGGCATAAACGTCAGCTGAGATGGGATTTTTATAGGGAGGGGCAAAAAGACGGAAAACCTCCCCATTGACGTCCTACTCAAACCCTTTTGGCAAGAAAAAGGAAATTTTAAATATACGTTCCCTGGAGTATGGATTAAATCTTTGATAAGATATGTTTTGAAATTTTCAAAAGGCACAAAATGTTTCAAAGGACACAAAGTCTTCCCCTTAACGGCCTGCACAGACTGATTCGAGTTAGAAAGTTGAAATTTGGTATAAAGGATTTTTGGATAATCTTTCGAGGTCGGGCAAAACTGGTCAAAACTTTTCCTCTTGACAGCCTGCCCAAATCGCTGGAGGTAGGAAATAGCAAGCCCAAGCCTCTGTAGCTAGGAAATTAAAATTTGGTATGAAAGCTCCTTCGCCGGTGGAACATCAGATAAGACGGGATTTTTGATAAATCCTATGAGGAAGAGAAAAAAAGGGAAGTTCTCCCCATAGATGGCCTGCCAAAATAGTGGAAACTAGGAAATTTAAATTTTGAATTGTAGGTTCGTTCCTCCTCTGGCATAGACATCCGCTAAGGCGGTATATTTGAAATTCCTATTATGGGCTAACTAAATTCCTGGAGTATGGGCTAACTACTGACAACACTGGATTTTTGGTGTCTTTACGGGTTGGCCAAACCCCTTTTGGCTTTAAACCTAAAATTTAAAATATATGTACACTGAAATTTAGACTATGTGTTTACTTGAGTGTGTGCTACGAGGGCGGATCAATAAGTCCGCGACTTTTCGAACTTTCTTTGTAGGTATATGCAATGCAACACTGCTTTTATCAAGTACCACCTGTTAATAGACTACTGTCGAATTTTGAGCAAGCTCCGTCATTTACCTTGCGTTTAACATCGGGATTTTTCGAGGTCCATAAAAAGGCATTTGTTTGATCAATAATTTCATCGTTGGAGCTAAATCTCTTTCCACCGAGCCATTTCTTTAGGTTTGGAAATGGGAAATAGTCACTGAGGGCTAAATCCGGAGAATAAGGCGAATAAGCAGGAAATTCGTAGTCTAATTTATGGATTTTTGCCATGAAAACTAAGCTATCACACGATTTCGTTGGTGGTCGATTGTGAGCAAACGCGGCAGCCATCTTGCAAATCACAATCTATCGCACATTCAATCTCTGCATCGTGAGTTCTTTCAAATGTTTTGGGTGTAGAGACCTCAACTGGGCGTCCAGAACGTTCGGCATCTTCGACCACAACGAAAGTCATTTTTACCATTGAAATCGATGGTGCAGAGTCCCTATAGTATTTATCAAGCTTTTCCTTGGTTTGATTGACGGTTTTTTTTCGCAAAAAGTAATGTTAATAATGAAATTCCCTTTTTTCCATTTTTAAAAACATCCACGAGGTTATATGTTTTGAACAGCTGTTAAACGCAAAGTAAATGACGGAACTTGCTCAAAATTTGACAGTAGTCCTTTAACGGGTGGTGCTCGATAAGAGCAGTGTTGTATTTTATATAACTACGAGGGAAGCTCGAAAAGTCACTGACTTATTGATCCGCCCTCGTATTCCCCTAATAAGTCACTTTTTAAACCAATTACACCTCGGGCAAAACCCGGTCTTTAGCCCAGACAAAATGTGGGCTTTGCCGCTTGAAAAATATACAACTATATATTAATCTTACACACATATCCATATATAACATATTTTTGTATACAATTGTATTTAATGTGATGTTATTGTATCCAATTAGATAAGGCACTTGGATCATACAAAAAAAAAAAAAAATTCGGATAAAATTGTATCAAACTAAGTATATATTTTTTCATATTTTTTTTCTAAAAATTAATTGTTTCAAATTAGATCTTATTGTATCAAGTCAGATATAATATGATACAAGTAGTATATGAAAACGAAATGTCACAAAATATTTTTTTTACATGGGTATTCCAACAACAATTTCCATTTACAAAAAATACACATTCGTTGAATGAACATATCAAACGCGATTTAATTACAAGTACACTAGAGTTTATATTGTAACAAAGGTAGATATTCGTTAAGATAAATGATGAGGGGGTTTAAATAAATTGAACAACAAAAGATGCACTACAGGATATATTATTATTATTATTTTTTCAGTTTATTAAGTCAATGGTATATATAAAATTTCCTTACAGACTAGATACAACATGTATTATAGTTAAAAAAAAAATTACAAATAAAAAAATTCAAAAAATAACAATTTAAAGGTTTCTTTCGAAGTGCAAAATTCAATGACATGGTTTGGATTTTTATTAAAAGCAATCTCATTTATAGAATTTATATCATTACACGATCGATTTAAAATACTATTTTGGGCATAGTTAGTGCGATGAAAAGGAATGTTAAAAATATAATGCTTATAGCGAAGTATTCTACGTGGTACATAAAACGATATCAGCGATAACAGCTTAGGACAGTCAATTCATATATATCTAACTATATCATATATACGTAATGCAGATTGAAATCTACGTCGATTTGCAAAATTAAATTTTCTATGTTAAATTGTCTACGTTGAAAAACAAAATTTTAATGTTAAGGTGTATTCACATTTTAAACTAATAGTAATGATCCAAGTAAATTTCATTAAACACCATTAAAACCTCTTAAAGTTACCATTTGGTGTGCACCTACGTTGCTGCTTCTACACTCACCAAAAAAAATCTGTAATGGTAACTGAAAATTTTGCTGTTATTACGGCAAATTCTGCTAATTTGAGCCCAGCGGTATTTTTTGCTAATCTTAGCAACACATGCCTGCTGACGTGTAGTACAATGAAATTAGTAGAAAAATTAGTAGCCGCTACTAAATTTTAGTAGACTTTTTGTAAAGTGGAATTTAAAATCTGTTTGCTAAAATCAGCAAAAAAATTACTAAATATTATTAATATTAGTACAAAGTTTTAAATTTGGTTTTTTTTTTATCGAGCATCAAAAATTTTGATTATATTTTTTAAAAAATATTTTATACAATATGAATTTATTATTTTGTTTTAATTTGGTAATTTTTGTTTTGAAAAATATTTAAAAAAATTTTTTTTTTTACTTTTAAGTTTAAATTTTAATTGATTTAACTGATTTTTAGAACTAAAAAACCTTTTTAGTGCTATTTTAGGTGGATGTCCTCTTTTTAGACATAAGTCGGTATCTTCACTTCCGATAATTTTTTTAAACCTAAGTAACATTTTAGGACAATTTAAGTTTGTATGTATAAGTTTTAATTATTAGAAATAACATTTCCTTTAATATCCACTTTTTAAAATTAGTAATTTTTTTTTGCTAATTTTAGCAAATCGGTTCTCAAAAATTTGTAAAATGATTTTTGAAATTAGCAACAAAAATTTGTAAATATTCTGTAAAAATTCTGTAATTTGTAAAATGTAAATAGCAAAAATATTTGCTAAATAATAATTTTTTTACTAAAAATCAGTACAAAAATAGTAAAGTGGGATCGAAAACCGTTTACAAATTTTTCTACTAACTTTTTTTTCTGAGTGTACGTCTTAGTTTTGGCTTGTGCAGCCAGCCAGATCTCCTGATCTAGACTTCTTCCTCTGCGGACATTTAAAGTCGTTGAAGTACGCGAACATGTCACGCAAACTGGAGGACTGTAAGAACAAAGTGACTCCATAAAGTCTACGCTTAGTTATGCAAAACGTAACCAAAAGAGCCCAAGTTTGCATCAACGCCGACGGCGGCCATTTTTAGGAAATAATTTTCCACAATTTATTACAACAAAATTTATAAGTGTAAAAACCAAACGAGTTTTCATTTTAAGTAAAGTTTTAGCGAAAGAAAATCCGATGGCTTTTGTCCCATCCTGTATTTCATTTTAGTAGTTTTTTTTCTTTATCATTATCATTATTTTTTCTGACATTTTCGTCTGTTAAAAATTTAAAAATTAAATATTGAAAAATTAAAAAACTTAATTTTTTGAAAAATTTAAAAGAAATAAAATGTTCTAGTGGAAAATATCCTGTAAAACATGCACATTTGGAAAAATATGCAAAAAAAAAACAACAAGAAAATATGCATTACAATATGCATTTATAGCAAAATACGATGTACACTCAAAAAAAAAAAAGACATGAACTTAAAATTAATCCAAAATTTTCTTTAAAATAGTTAAAAAAATTTCCTTATTTTAAGTAAAATTTTATTAAAACTTAGAAAAATTTCCTTAAAATAAATAAAAATTCCTGTTTCGGTAAAAACGAAATATGTAGTTCATACCTCTCTTAAGTAACATTTCTTGATTTTAGGAAAAAAACAACAAGTATATCAATTTATCAATTTTAAAAAAAAACATCTCAGTCTTAAAAAATTTGCATACTAAAATTTAATAAAATAAAGTTTAGTTTAAAAAAAATTTGAACATAATTTGCTCCCATTTAGTTCAAAAGATGTGTCTAACTTAAATCGAGAAAGTACTTGAACTTAATGTGTGTTCATTTTTTGTTCAGGAGTAGTAAAATTAATTAAATTTTAGAAAGCCATTTCTAAGGATAATTTTAATGCAACTTAGTTCAGATAAATTTTAAAAATTTTAATAAAATATTTTTTTTTTAATTTTATTTGCTGACTACAATACAAAATATCGCAAGAACATTTTATACATTACGGCATAATGGCTTTCCTGTAATTGACGTTGCCCCCATTAAACTTTATATTTATAATAAAAAAAAGTTTAAATTTTAAAAGTTTAAATTTAATTGCAAATTTAAAGTTTAAGCTAAAAATGTAATAAAATAAACATGACATTTTTCTATTTTTCCATAATAATAACAAATGTTACTGTGATATTTTGAATTTTTGCAACAAATTCCTTAAATTAGTTAATTTAAGAAGACAAAGGACCCCAGTGTTCTTTAGCCATAGATGATGCCATGTGTCACTTATGGCGTCCCTTTTTGTAGTTCTCTCAAGCAGAACCGTTAATTTATTATGTTTCAGGATATCCTGCAGTACATTTTTTTTTTAATTTGTTTACCTTTTTGGTAATTGAAATTTAATTTATATTTTAAACACATGAGTTTAGTATAATGCAATTTAATTTAAGGACAAAAATGTATAGCCAAAAGCTTGTTAAGAGCAATGTCCTCTCAAAGCGGAAGTCCTCCGAAAGTGAGAATATACTTACACAATGAGTGTAAGGTACTTTAAAATATATGGTAAAATATATTACCTTTACCATAGAAACATTTTATATTTATTATAAAATTAAGCGCCCCGATAGGCTAGTTGGTAGCGTGCTAGCTTATCAGTGCGGTGGTCGTGGGTTCTATTCCCACCAGAGGCTTTGGTATGTTTTCGCTACAACGAGCCGATGGCCTTATTGCTAGTGCTCGGTTAGGGTATTAGGATATAATTTGCAATTATATGATCAATATATATAGATAAATAAATAAATTTATTAGAAAATTTTTATCAAATTTAAGGATAATTTTCACTTAAAAAAAGTGATATTTAACTTGATGTTAGAAAATATTTTCTTAGTTTTTAGAAGTCCTATTTTTAAGTAAAAAAAATTATCTAATACAATTAAATAAAATACAATTTTTCTGAAAAACAAGAAAACATTCCCTAACTAACAGTAAAATTTAAGATGATATATGAACTAATTGGGAGGCAATTTTACTGTTTTCTAAAAAAAATTCGTACTCAGTAGTAAATTTTTTCCCTAATTTAGAAATTTTTACAAAATTTGAAGTAAAATTTGTTTCTTAATTTCCACGAAAATTTTATTAAATTTTGGAAAAAAGTTTCTTTGGCGACGTTTTCATTTCAATTTTTCCCCCAAATAAGATAATTTTTCTAAAAATAATACGTTTTTATAGCTAAGCTTAAGAACTGATAGTTTTTAATTAGTTTTTTTTCATGTGTACATTACTTTAAGATCCGCTAAATATTTCCTTATAGGTAGAGGAATTTCCAAAACAGTCATTATTGGCAGTTTTTATCTTAAATGACATGGCCACTGGATGAGAAGGGTGATTTGCCAAAAAAAAAAAAATATTAAATTTTTTATCTTTGGATCTCTGTGATTATAAAATGGTGCCTGTTTAGTATTTTGTCCGATAGTGTAATTATTAAATCGCAAAATAAATCTTGTTTGTTTATTCAACCGAAGGACATATTTAAATGACATAATTAAAGCTCTCATGAATTTTCGAATTTGTTAGTTAAAAAATTTGTGAACATTTTTATTTTTGTATTAAAAATCATTAATTTTTAAGACAATTCTTAAGAAATTAATATCTCAAAGGTCTATATAAAGCTGGAATTATTTTTATTAAAAATAACTTTACAAATCAATCGATTCAATCGATATTAATAAGTTAACATAAAAAGATGCAACCATATAAAGATACATCACATTACGTATGGCTAATTGAGCCTTAAGAGTAATTTTAAAAATATGATTGACAATTTTATTAATGACAATTTTTTTTATGGGATTTTTCGAATAATACCATAACCGGTTAACCTGTCAGGATCGAATAATTGCAAGCACTACAATTAGTTAAAACCACAAAATTGTATTTAGTATTCGTTTATTTTGTTATTGAAAATTTACATAACAATATCATGATGCGTGTTGATGCATGCATTTTGTTATTAATTTACATAATAATTAAATTTATCTTAAATGCATTCAATAAACCAAAAACAAAAAGGGAATAATTTTATGATAACCCATTCATTTGCCACTCACATTGCAAGCTAATTGGAATCACATGCATTACACTCAGAAAAAAAGTTAGTAGAAAAATTTGTAAATGGTTTTCAATCCCACTTTATTATTTCTGTACAGATTTTTAGTAAGGAAATTATTATTTAGAAAATCTCTTTGCTATTTACATTTTACAAATTACAGAGTTTTTACAAAATATTTATAAATTTTTGTTGCTTATTTCAGAAATCATTTTACAAATTTTTGAAAACCGATTTGCTAAAATTAGCAAATAGCACAACAAAGCTTTTTTTTGTTCTAAAAATCAGCCCTAAAACAATAAAAATTTGACCTTAAAAGTAAAAAAAAAAATTGACTTAAATATTTTTTTTAAACAGAAATTTCCTAATTAAAACAAATTGATAAATTCGTTTTTGTTTTAACAATTTTTAAGATTTTTAAGCCTTTAATTTTGTTTTTAATTTTGCATAAAATATTTTTTGAAAAAAATAAAAAAAAAAAAAATTTACATTTTGTACTAATATTAATAATATTTAGTAATTTTTTTTGCTAATTTTAGCAAACAGATTTTAAATTCCACTTTACAAAAAGTATACTAAAATTTAGTTGCGACTACTAATTTTTCTACTAATTTCATTGCATTACACGTCAGCAGACATGTGTTGCTACGTTTAGCAAAAAATACCGCTGGGCTCAAATTAGCAAAATTTTCCGTAATAACAACAAAATTTTCAGTTGCCATTACAAGCTCTTTTTTTGGTGAGTGTACATTTATTAGAGAACCATTAGTTTTGATAATTTATTAAAAATTAAAGTTGGAACTCCTACATATTTGGTATTTTGGCATAAAAATTTCCCAAGTAATTTACAAAATTTATATTTTATAATAATCAGGAATGAAGCTGACCATGAGAAAATTACAAACATATAAACAAAAAATTATTAATAATTATGACAAGGAATTTCATAAACATGGTGGGGGTAATAAGTGTTACCCTATTGAAAGCGTTATCATTTTTGAAAATGGCATCATATGTCAATTTGGTTTTGATAATTGTTATGTAGGCACGTGCAAAAATTGTACTAATTTATAGCCGTAAGATTTTGGAACTCCACGACGAAGGGCATGGTTTTCCATCAAAATTGATCATGAGCAACGAGGCTCTTTTTTATTTCAGCGGCCATGTCAATAAGCAAAATTCTAGGTTCTGGGGGACAGAAAATCCAAGCATAATCCATGAAGCACTCAAAGTCACTGTGTGGTGTGCAGTTATAGGGATAAGGTGATTGGTCCTTATTTTTACGAAGAAACTGATGGTAACAGCTCTGACGATCTGGATCTCAAGGACATGTGGTTCCAACAGGATGGGCACACTTGTCATACTGCCCTCAACACTATGCGTATTTTGATGGACGCTTTCCCATAATGTGTAATCTCACATTCCCCTGGGGATATTCGAAGTCGTTAGTGTACCCGACCAATCCCCGCACCTTAGTGGAATTAAAGAACAACATCAACAACGTAGCGCAACAATGCCGGTCTCAGTTTTGCAAAATGTTATAAAAAAAAACCAAATTTTCATTAACTTTGACGGCGGCCATTTCACAGTGGGAGAAATAACCAATCTAGCTCCGATTAATTCAAATTTCAAAATTTATTTTGGCACCAAAACAGTTTAGTTTACGATTACTAATGCTTCAGATATATCATTGACATTTTTCATTTTGTTTTCCTCTCAATATTCTCACAGCTGTTAAGCTTCAAACACAACATATGTTGCACCAGCTGCTGTCAAAAGCTTTCCCGCCTTTTTTAGCAAACAGCTGCAATTTTTAATAAAATTTTTTGAAGTGAGAATTAAAATCTATTAATTATTTATTATTAAAGCTAAAGGTATGTATTAACTAAAAAAAATATGTTTGTGACCTGTGATTGTGTTTCGGGTTTTAGATTATTTGTTGTTTATGGTGCTGGTAAAAAATATAATGTTTATCAATAAATTAACCTGTTGTAGAGTGGAACTTCTGTGATTCGATTGGATTCGATCTAATTTTAATTTTTAAAAATAATACAGTGTCTTGTGATGTGAAATGTCAAAAATGAGCTGCATCTTTTCGCAAATTTTAGAGAAATTATTTTTTTTAGCTACAATGTCAGTGTCCAAGAGATCGCTATTTTTAATTTGGTGTGAGGAAGATGAAACTTCTAAAAAATTTTCTGCTGTGGAATCCTATGTATATGACAATATTATTGATAGAAGCAAATATAATGACGATCAACCCATTGAAATTTCAAAGAAAATTAAAAATTTAACTTTAAAAATAGGCATGAAATGGAGAGAAAGCCATCGAAATCGGACGATTTTTGAAAAAAATAACAAGGTCTGGTTAGATGGTGAAATTGTATTGGTAGACCAAACTTCAAGTACTGGACGACCCGAAATAAACTTTACTGACTGTCAGGAAAAAACAAAAAAGAAAAAAGTCTCTGATATTGCTAAGGAAATTCCATGTGATGAACTAATGTCTGCGGCCAGTACTAGTTTATACAAAGCTGGCAAGAGAAATGCATCCATGGTCGTATCTAGATTGAATACAGATGAAAATTTGCCGAAAAGACTGAAATCTGCCATTCAATCCGATGATAAAGAACTTATCAAATACACAGCTGAGGAAGCTTTGGCTTTATATATTAATGGCGGTTACACAAAAAAAGTTTATATGGACTTGCAGAACGGCACTAAAAAGAGAAATGAAATATATTTCCCACATATGATGTTCTGCAATCTGCGAAAAAACTGTGCTATCCTAATGGGTTACAAGTTACGGATCAATCTTTCGAGGTGCCTTTACAATGCTTGATTGATCACACCGTGGCCAGAATATTTGCTGCGCATTCTCAAGATTTTCAAAATACAGAAAGCAATAAAACTTTAAATATAACTGCCATTTACAAATGGCGATGTGAAGGTAGTAGTGGCCACGCAACATATCGACAAAATTTTAACAATGTTGACACTTGCATGATCGACCAACATATGTTTGCGGTGTGCTTGGTTCCATTACAAATAGTTCTTGAATCAACCATACTTTGGAAAAATATGAAACCTTCATCCACTCGTTATTACAGGCCATTAAAAATACTTTGTCAAAAGAAATCAGCAGATTTGATCCATGATGAAGTAAATAATTTCAAGAGTCAAATAGCCAAAATACAGCCAACGAAACTTGAAAATTATGAAGTTCGTCATCAGTTTCAAATGACCATGATAGATGGGAAAGTATTTAGTGTTGTGGCAGAATCGTCATCTCAAAAATGTGGAATCTGTGATATATCACCAAAAGAAATGAACAAGTTAAAAGTAATTAAAAATTTTACGTGCAAAGAAAATTTATATGAATGTGGATTATCAACTTTACATACGTGGATTCGCTTCTTTGAATGTATTCTTCATATCGCGTACAGAATTCCAATTCAAAAATGGCAGGTTCGTAGTTGTGATAAGGCGATTGTTGATAAAAAGAAAACTGAGATACAAAACAATCAAAGAAAGGAAATGGCAATACTGGTCGATATTCCAGTGCCTGGATCCGGTACAACTAATAACGGCAACACAGCCAGAAAATTTTTTCAACAGCCGAAACTGGCTGCTCAAATAACTAGTGTAAGCTACATACTAATTTATCGTTTCAGTGTTATTTTACGCACAATGGCTTCTGGATATGAAGTTAATACGGACGCGTTTCAGCTGTATGCATACCAAACAGCAACTATTTTTGTTGATTTGTATCCATGGTTTTATATGCCCTCATCTGTTCATAAAATTTTAATACATGGTGCAGATATTATAAAACATGTTTCACTTCCAATAGGCATGATGTCAGAAGAAGCTCTCGAAGCCAAAAATAAAGACCTAAGAAAATTTCGCTTACATCACACTCGGAAAAACACAATGGAAGACTTGGCACATACACTTTTTATTTCTTCAGATCCTTTTATTACCATGTTGTCGAAAAGTTCAGTACCCTCTTCTAAAAAAAAATGAGCTATTAGATAATGACGTTACCAGTCTTCTTTCTAATGCCGATGAAGAAAATACCATGTCAGATGATAGCTCATCAGATACTGAATAGCAATTTTATATGAAAATTAAAAAAAAAAATAAAAAATACTTTGCTTTTATGACATTTTTTTTTTTGTTGATTTTTATTTATTATATTTTAATCTATATAAAAAATTGTCCGCATAATAATATCAGCTTTTTTTCAGAAGTTATTAATAAATCTCCGCTAGATTGGCCATTTCTCCCACTGTGCATTTGTCGGAAATTGTATAAGTGTGAGCAAAGATAATCAGCTAAAACCAAATAAATTTTCAGTTCAAACAAAAGTTATAACGAATAAAAATCAGATGATAGTGTTTGCCCCACACTATAAAAAGTACCTATAGCAAGTTTTGAGTTGAAAAAAAAAGGAAATTAAAATTAGTTTCGATTACAAAATTTATTATATCAATTACTATTATCAATTAAAACAGGAACAACAAATTAAATTTTTTTTCTTATAACGTTGACACAAAATATTGTATTGTTTTTACTAAAATTTCTGTTTCAAAGAATCGGTTGTGGAATATTTATTTTTCTTCCGAAATTAGTTTTATGGACTAGGTTCTAGTGGAACCAGTTATATAATTGATGCGGTTAGAAAAAAGGGTTATTATTGCCAATTCAAATTTTAAAAAGTAAATTAAATAATTCATTAATTTAAAGCTCTTCTCACCAACATTAGAAAATCCTATTCTATTCATTTAACATATTCCCCATGAGATTTAATGTGTTTGCTGTAAATTTATATACAAAGCAAAATTTTTAACATAAAATGTAATTAAAAATTTTAATATTTTAATCTGTTTTATTATCAAATATCATGATTTATATTAATTAGTCCTAATTCATACTTACAATCACATATTGGTACAGTAAGTAGATGCAGACAAAATACATATTAGATTATATAATATATTCTATCATTTATTATAGATAGGCGTTTCACACAACAACAACAACAACAACATGGAAATATGTACACATGGACTCTGTACTAAATATTCATTTATAATAGACACATTAATTTATACAGTCTGTGTACACACACATTACTATCAAATGTGAGCGCCCGCACACATATACATTGATGTATATTAGGGTGTACCGTTAAAAATTAATTATAACCTCCCAGCGAAAATGAAGCTGCCAAAGAAGCAATAAAACTATGGCAAAGGCATCACTTCTTTTCTAATGGTTTCATCGATGAATTTAATATAAGCGTGTCATAGGATGGAAGTATTCAAATGTAGCTACTAGCATTACTCATACTATACTCTAAGGAAGCAATGATAATACAATGATTAGGTATTCTGATGCATGAGTGGAAAATGTTCATATAATTTGTAATATTTAAGCTTTGATGAAAATTTAATTCATAAGAATGCAGAAAAATAAGTTTAAAGAATCGAAATTTATGCATTGATATACAAATACTGTTTATTAAAACAAATAAATAATTATGCATTAGTGAAAAAGCATTTTTGAAACATTTGTCAAATATTTTAATGAATTTTTAGACAAACTTTATAATATTTTTGGATAAATAAAAACTGCTTGTACAATTTGGAAACATTTTTAGATAATTTTGAAATATTTTTGAACGATTTTAAATAATTTTTGCACAATTTTGAAACATTTTTGGGCAATTTGAAATAATTTTTACACAATTTTGAAATTATTTTGATAAATTCAAAATTAAAACTGGAAATGGTGTAGTGTTAAATAATAAACATAATGCAAAAATGCACAGATTGCGTCGTCATAAATATTTAAGGCTGAAAAAATGCAAATGACAGGCCAGCTAGTCTCAATTAAAGGTCAAAAAAAATCAGTTTTTCTTGATTTTTCAAAACTTTTATAAAAATTGCAAAACTGCATAAATTCTAACCCTCATGAAATTTTAAACTAAAATATAAAAAATGATTTAATAAAAAAATTAAAAAGTTCATCAGAACTATTTTCTCAATTTGAATAAATGCTTTAGATTCAAAAAATATACGATATACTCTAACATATGCTTTAGAAGTAATGAAGAGTGATTTTTAAGATATGCATCGGGTTTATATCCAGATCACTGCATTTGAAATATGAACACATGAATGCTTTTGGAAGTGCCTTAGAATAACACCAAAAAATCATAAAAGAATGTCAACTGAAGTTAAGGAAGCAATGAAAGAAGTTATAGTCACATAATGACTACTGGGCTGCTAATCATGAAGACAATTTTTTTTAAAGATACCTTTAAGTTATTCTCTAAAAAGCACAAAATCTTAAGACAAAAAAAACAACAATAGGTTAATTTTAACTAATTACCGTTACCCAAATAACTGTAATGCCGCTCGCCTATGTTCTCCCTTTTCAGTTGTAACAAAAAAAGTCACTACTCTGCTCATTTCTGTCACACTCGTTGTCGAGACAATCCAATCAGCAGCTGCTCTTTCGGCTATAAAATGCAGAGAAGTGAATCAATCTGGGTTTGTCGCAAGCAGCCGTGAACGTGACCTCAAAATAAGCCTAACTTAACTTTCCTTTTTTGATCCAAAGAAAGAAGGGTTCCGTTCAAGGTAACTACTGAATTCTGAGGAATTTTATTTTTACTTTTAACCCACGCTCAGGAGATACCACCCACTAATGAAGTGAATTGCGTTGCCGAAAGGAAATAAGGTTAAATGCTAGAGAAAAGAGGGAGTAGTTTCTGTGAATTCTTCAAATCTTTCTATGCGAAAGAGTTTTTCGCTCATCTCCTTAATTGGCGAAACAAATTATTCCTCTTATAAAGTGTGTTTTTTTTATAGAGTTACACAAGTTTATATCATAATAAAACAAGGAAATATATTTTTAATATTAATGAAACGGGAAGAAAATTTTATGAAATTAATGTTTAAATATGATTTCTGCCATGGGGGTGACAAAAAAAAAAAACTATTAATGACAATTTCAAATAAAACAAGACAAAATTTAAAAACGTTTTTTGCCCGGCCTTTATTTTTAAAAAATTTAGTGCGATTGCTTAAAACTCATTACGAAATATATTAGCATATATTTGAACTTTTTAACGGTATTGAAAAGACGAATTAAAGCCACACATACTTTGCCATATACAAAAAACAATTCAGCTGGTTCGGTACAGCTGTATCGAGGTCAGCGGTACGGCATTAATTGGAATTTCTGTCAGTATTTTGTTGTTGTTTGCAAATATAAACTAAATCACTACCATAATATAATATTAAGTAAAATACTCACCACTTACTTACGGACCACGGTGCGTATACTTTATTTATAATTCCATTAATAACACTCATACGTCATACTGGCCCATTAAAACAACTCACTGTGGTGTGTAACTATTGAACCGATATTTAGATATTTTAGAAAAAGCTGTGTTTTAATGGACAGATAATTCCATTCACTTTTCTACACTCAAAAAAAAAAGACATAAACTAAAATGTAATCAAAAATTTCCTTCAAAATAGTTTATAAATTGTCCTCAATTTAAGTAAAATTTTATTAAAACTTAGAAAATTTTTCTTAAAAAGAATAAAAAATTCCTAAGTTTGAGGAAAAACGAAATAGTTTATATACTCAAAAATAGTTCATATTTTTCCTAAGTAATATTTCTTAATTTAAAAAAAAACAAGTCAATTAAATAAAAATTTATTAATTAAAAAAAAAAAAAACATCTTAGTTTTAAGAAAATTTCATACTCAAATGTAATAAAATTAAGTTTAGTTAAAAAAAAAATTTAGGACATAATTTACTACCATTTAGTTCAAAAAATGTGTCTAACTTAAATCGAGAAAGTACTTGAACTTAATGTGTGTTCATTTTTTGCTCGCGAGTAGTAAAATTAACTAAATTTTAGAAAGCCATTTCTAAATTCAGTTTTTAAGTATATCACTTTATAATTTTTAAGAATTGTTTTCTAAAAATTAGTTCAGACAATTAGAAACAAAAAGTAATAAATTTTTTCTTATGTAATAATTAAAATTTACTTGATTTGAGAAACTGATGAACTATTTCTAAGGAAAATTTTCATGCAACTTAGTTCAGATAAATTTTCGAAATTTAAAAAAATATATTTTTTTTTTCAAGTAAAAGTTTTCTTATTTTTAAAAAATAGTAAAATTTGGTATAGGATTTTTTTGTTGGAAAACATTTAAATTACACTGTCCAACAAATTAAGACTTTTTGAATGGAACAGAATAGCGACCCCATAATTCTGAAAGGGTGTGTTGAGTAGATCATTTTCGTAGAACAAACTTATGGTCCAGCACGTCTGAGTATTTTTTTTACAGTGGGTCAAAGTTTTCATTTTTCGGTCGAAGGGAGCATTATACTATATGAAAAAAATGCTGTAAGTTAATGTCTGAGAGAATTCTTATGGTCAGAGTTGTATTGTTGAATTGTATGAGGATTATTTTTGTGGAAGATCTTAACCCTCTAACTGGTCTCTTTATGGGTCAATTTGACCCTTTTTTCGAGAAAATCAAAAAATATCCTTTAAAAAAGGACATTTAAGGATTAAAATATTCTACGAAAATGTTTGCCGGAAAATTTCAGTCGGGGTCACCAAAGACACCAATGTTGTAAATAAAGCTCTTTACGATTAATTGGCAAAATTACACGCCAACTTCTAGAACGATTCAACTAAATATTTTGTGATATCCTATTTTTTGAAATTTTTATATTTTTGAGAAAAATAATTGCCCTCTAAATGGCATCATAAAAGGTACCAAAACTTAAGGAAATGATTAAAAAAAGATGTTATCTCTGCTCAGAAATTTTTCATGAGTTTTTATTTTAAGAATTATAATTTTTGCCACAATTTTTTTCAAACATAAATTTCTGAAAAATTACAATATGTAGAAAAACACCATAACAAATAAAATCATTAAATTTTGAGTTCATGAAGGTGGGGCTTTTAATCTCTTTTTTCTTAGTCGATAACAATGACACATAAATCACTTCCAATGGAAAATTTGAATTTTTCAAAAAAATCTTAGAGCACATACATAATTCACAAAATTCTAACATGTTAAAACTAAAAACCTAGTTTCAAGAAAACGGGTATTCGATAACAAAAAACCAGGTTATTTCATATTTGAAGTATGAACAATTTAAAAAATCTAATCCAATAAATTATTAAAAAACCAGTTTCAACCAGGATGTTAAAAACCGAATCGATCACCCTAGTGATGATGTGTTACTGTATGCTTAAATTTGATAAACAGTTTAAGCTTGTTTGTCAACAATACCATTTGGGAAGTATTTAATCAGTAAATTTATGCATTTTTTTTTTATATTCCATAAAATGGGGTTAGATAAAGTTTTTTATCGTAAATTTTTGACATTCATAAATGAGAAAGATATAAAATAAACATAATTGTTGAGATTAAAATCATAAATATTTTAATTTATTAACTTTTAAATTCTATAATTTATTAAAATTTTTATAAATATAAAAAAGAGAAATTTCAATGAGGAAATAGCTGGAATCTGCAAATATACAGGTTGGTTGAAAAGTTCCTGCGCTCACCAAGAGATGGCACTGCTAGCTCCAAACTTTTTTTCTCTCAAGTTGGTGTAACTGTCCTGAGAACACATGCAAAGTTGCAAGTCATTCTGTCAATTCTTTCTTTGTTTACAAGCCATTGGAAGTTGACGTGTCATTGGTTTTTTTTAAAAATGGAAAAAATTGAATATCGTGCAGTTATTAGATTCTTTGTTTTGAAGGGTTTAAAGCAAAGGAAATTTATGAACAATTGTTAAAAGTGTATAAGGAGTCCACACCTTCAAAACGCACAGTTGAATTTTGGGCTGGTGAATTTAAACGTGGTCGTACCAGCCTTGAAGACGATCCACGCAAAGGACGACCAAAAACTGCAACCACAGCAGAAATCATTGAGCAGGTACATAATATGGTTAGTGAAGATCCAAGTTTGACTAAGCGCGAAATTGCTAATGCCATAGGCATCTCAGACGAACAAGTACTCCATATTTTACATGAAGAATTACGTATGAAAAAACTGTTTGGAAAGTTAGTGCCGCACACATTAACAATTCAACAAAAACTGGATCGAAAACAAATTTCTCAGTTTTAAGCCGAATAAAACCGACTTCTTGCGTCGTTTTATAACTATGGATGAGACTTGGATCTACCACCATGATCCTAAATTGAAACAAGAACGTTAACAGTGGACTGAAGCTGGTTGTTCAGCTCCAAAGCAGGTGAAGTCACAACGATCAGCAAAGAAGGTTATGGCATCTGTTTTTTGGGATGCAAAAGGAATTTTGTTGATTGATTATCTTCACAATCAACTCTGAATATTATTGCAGCCTTTTGGATCAGCTGGATGAAAAAATTCGAGAGAAAAGACCTGGTTTAAAGAAGAAAAAAAATCATTTTTCATCAAGACAATGCACCTGCTCACAAAAGTGTTTTGACGATGCCTAAATTCAAAGAATTAAAGTACGAAAACTTTTCAACCAACATGTATATAGTTAGGAGTTAAAAATATTAACAAATTTAAAATCTAAATTTAAAATCTAAGTTTTAGATCCTTTGTCGAAAAACAAAATAGATTGAGGTTAAGTTGTGTGATCTACATAAGTGTTGATCTCAAACAAACTAGTTCTGTACTCTCAAATAAAAAATAAGCGACGAAAAAAAATAATATGTTCACTTTTGTGTACACGCAGGAAAAAGACATCTTTGAATATGTTTACAGGTAAATATATACTTATTTAGAAACTACCATATGAATATTTAAAGTATCCTGTAGAAAGCCTGGGGTCAAGTGTCTATTAGCCACCACTTTTTTCGACTATTTTGGGTGACTTTTTGGTGACATGTCCACAAAGCGTCTATACTTTTTACATTCCTTTTTTGTAGCTGCAAAGCTGTGTTTGTTCTTGATTTATTTATTGTTTTATTTTGTTGAAAATACATGTCCATAGCTGCATGCAAAATTAAAGTTTTTAATAAAATTATAAAGAAATAGGAATTTAAAAGGTAAATTAACATATTTGAACAAAATATATAGTGAGCAAAAAAAAATTACAAAAGACTTGTGAAAAAATAATCAATTTTGTATAAAAATAACAATTTTTAGTGAAAGCTGCATTTCTAGAGATTTTGTGGAGCCTGATGAAGATTTTACGGAGCCTATGGATGATTTTGTGCAGACTTTTGAACATTGGTCTACTCCAAAATTAAATCTGCATGAACATTTTTTTTTAATTTAATGAAATTTATAAAAAATTTATTAATAAAATATATAATTTATTAATATAAATTCACCTGTTTAAACTTTTTTCCTTCCTAGTGTGGAAATCCAGTAAAAAGTTCCAAAAGTGTAGACTAGAATTACTAAAATATTTAAGTGAATCTCTAGCTTCAATGTCTAGTAGGGTTCTAGTAAAACTCTGGTTCCAATGTCAACACCAAGTCAATAGCTGTGTAGATTCGCAATGACAAGAACATGTTAAATGTCTACAACAGAAAGCGTTAGCTGGGGAATAATTAGTCAGTGGTTGTGGTGACAAAGTCAAAAGTGAATCACTACAGTTTCACTATAGACATTTCCCACACGGTAGATTTCCAAGTATTTTTTTTTTTATAATAATAACCATACATATGTTTCCAGGCAAACATTGTAATATTTGTGTGTTTCCCATCTAAATAAACATATATTTGCAATTGTAATTTTATCATTATTATACTTGTGGGATGCAAATATAATAATGATAAACATATATTTATTTGCAGGCAAAAATATATATATGTTTGCATTTTACACTCAGAAAAAAAAGTTAGTAGAAAAATTTGTAAACGGTTTTCAATCCCACTCTACTATTTTTGTACTGATTTTTAGTAAAAAATTATTATTAATTAAATTACAGAATTTTAACAGAATATTTACAAATTTTTGTTGCTAATTTCAGAAATCATTTTACAAATTTTTGAAAACCGATTTGCTAAAATTAGCAAAAAATATTACTAATTTTAAAAAAGTGGATATTGAAGGAAATGTTATTTCTAATTAAAACTTACACCTACAAACTTAAATTTCCTTAAAATGTTACATACATTAAAAAAGGGATCAGAAGTGAAGATACCGAATCATGTCTAAAAAGATGACAACCACTTAAAATACCACTAAAAAGAGTTTTTAGTTCTAAAAATCCGCCCTAAAAAAAATTAAAATTTAACTTTAAAAGTAAAAAAAAAATTGACCAAAATATTTTTCAAAACAGAAATTACAAAATTTAAACAAAATGATTAATTCGTTTTTTAAAAAATATAATCAAAATTTTTGATGCTCGATAAGAAAAATAAATTCAAAGCTTTTTACTAATATTAATTATATTTAGTAATTTTTTTTTGCTGATTTTAGCAAACAGATTTTAAATTTCACTTTATAAAAAGTCTACTAAAATTTAGTAGCGGCTACTAATTTTTCTACTAATTTCATTGTACTACACGTCAGCAGACATGTGTTGCTAAGATTAGCAAAAAATACCGCTGGGCTCAAATTAGCAGAATTTCCCGTAATAACAGCAAAATGTTCAGTTGCCATTACAGACTTTTTTGGTGAGTGTATATGTTTACAAGCAAACATATTATATTTGCAGACAAGCATATTGTATTACAAATGCGGCAAATATAACTTATAGAGTTTCCAAATATATGTATATTACCAGCATATTATATTTCCAGCACAGCGTTTTTTTTCAGCGTATACAATTTTACTGCATCTTTCAATTTAATTTATTTTACCCTTTTAAAGTCTTCAACATTCTCGTTAATCTACTAAATGGACATTTTATTGAATTTGACTCCTTAATTTTTGACCTCAAAAACCATAAAAAAAATACTTTCAAGTTGTCAATTAGAAAACCCACAAAGTGTTTTTTTTCTGCATTCCAATTTTCCTCATTTCAATGGTAAAACATTTTATAAATATTCAAGTTGAGCGTAGCAAATCCTCTTATCATGTCCACCTGTTAGGACAAAAAAAAAATAATAAAAAAAAAAGGAAAACTGCAATAGAAAAAAATGTAAAAGAAGAAATGCTGAAAACAAACATAAACCAAACCAACTTTAAGGAAATGATAAATGGTTTTCACGCTGGCAGGTGCTTTAAGTCTCCAATAGTTAGTTAGGTTTGGCTGTCAGCTTGAATACCTGGATAGTTGGCTGGCTCACTGGCTGGGTATATAATCGACTACTATGATGCAATGCGACAAATGCACTTCTCCGGTGGCAAACAATATAATGATGCTATTGCAAATTTCAATTCTTGCCTGTGGTTACTGACCTAACCTCTACAGCTGGCCATACCAGCAAATAATTATAATAATAAAACTAGAGCCTACGGTTAAGATGGGTTAACTGGGTAGACCGGACTAACCGGTCAGACGGGTTATCGTAACGGTCTACTTGGTCACACCAAAAAACCGGGTAGACCCAAAACCCGGGTTTTAAATTTTTTCAAGTGTTTTTTGTTAAACTAAGTACTTTTTGCAACGAAAAAGTACTTTGAGTAAAAAAGTACTTTTTTTTTTAAATAAGTACTTTTTTTAATTTTTTTAAAAAAATAAGTACTTTTTTAATTTTTTTTTTTTAAATAAGTACTTTTTTATTTTTTTTAAATAAATACTTTTTTAAAGTACTTTTTGAAAAACGTGAATTTTTCAAAAAAAAAAATACCTTTTTCAAAAAAAAATCCTAAAAAAGTATGTACTTTCTAATGCAAAAGAAAAATTTTCCTATAAGTTGAGTATTTACATGAATTTTCACGGCCTTTTTACACCACATGGTGGGCCCTAAACAAAATCAATGAAAAATATTCTACGTATACATAAATAAACCAGCAGGATAAAAGTAACTAACAAAGTATGGCACTGTGGGTAAGTAATTTATTTATTTGAATCTTAACGAAACTCAATTCAAAAACTTTTAAAACAATTTAAGTTTTGAAAAATTTATGAAAGGGTGTCCTGGTGTGCAAGGTTTCAAACCTTCTGGTCATCTAGATCAAAAAAAATCATTGGATTCTTAATTAGTAAAGATGTCGCTACAGTGTGACCCTCGGATTAATCAAAAAAAAAAATATCAGAAAATGGCGGCCGTTCGAATAAAAATTTTTATTTTGAAGGTTTTTATAACAATCTGGAATTTTTTGAAAACAGTTAAATTTTAAATTTTAACTTGGGTGAGCGTCAAACCATAGACGGATATATGAAGAATGTTCATACCAAATTTCAAATAAATCTGTTAAGTAGAAATTGAACTTGAAAAAAGTAATTTCGGGAAAAACGCCTTTGCGTTTAGGTTCCCCGTCACTAAAAGGGCTGTAATTCGGTAAATAATTAAAATTATGAAAAATCCTTTTAATTCATGAATACACATAACTATAAACTTCGAAAAAATTAAAAAATTTAGATTTTTTAAAATTTCTAGACTTTAATAAGCTCTTAGGATGATTTTATCTCTTACACTCCAAAAAAAAGACATGAACTAAAAATTAGTTTAGACAATTAAAACCAAAAAGTAATACATTTTTTCCTATGTAATAATACAAATTTACTTGATTTTAGAAACTGATGAACTATTTCTAAGGAAAATTTTCATGCAACTTAGTTCAGATAAATTTAAAAATTTTAATAAAATATTCTTTTTTCAAGTAAAAGTTTTCTAATTTTTAAAAACTAATAGAATTTGGTATAGGATTTTTTTGTTGTAAAACGTTTAAATTATTTTCAATATTCATTCCCAAAAAAAAAAAAATAAATTAAATACAAACTAGTTAGTTAAAGGAAACAAATTATAGTAACCTTTTAAGAAAATTATCGTGCATGTTGGTAATTCTTGGTGCGTGATTCAAAAATGGCTCACATGCCCACTTCTGTAACATTGAACTTAAAGTAGCTTAAAATATTTTTTTAAAATTTTGTTAGCAAAAGGTTAAAAATTTTGACTTTGCGCTTTTATGTAATAATTTTGTTTGCTGACTACAATACAAAATATCGCAGGTACATTTTATACATTACGGCATAATGGCTCTCCTATAATTGACGTAGCGCTTATTAAACTTTATTTTATTTTATTTTTTTTTACTTAATAATAAAAAATTTTAAGTTTGTATATGTCAATTAAAATTTAAGCTAAAAATGCCATAAAATAAACTTTTTGCAACAAATTCATTAGATTAGTTAATTTAAGAAGACAAAGGACCCCCAGTATTTCTTAGCCATAAATGCCGTGTGTCACTTAGGGCCTCCCTTTTTGTAGTTCTCTCAAGCAGAACCGTTAATTAACTACGAAAAGCATCTGACTTTGTCACAATTTATTATGATTCAGGATAGCCTGCAGTACATTTTTTTAATTTGTTTACCTTTTTGGTAATGAAATTTATTTTATATTTTAAGTACTTGAGTTTAGTATAATTCAATTTAATTTAAAGAAAAAAATTTATAGCATGATGCTTGTTAAGAGCAGTGTCCTTACAAAGCAAAAGTCCTCCGAAAGTAGGAAAATACTTACACAATCTTTGTAAAGTACTTTAAACTCATTGTATATAATACCTTTACTATAGAAACAGTTTCATATTTATTAGAAAATTTTTATAAAATTTTTGGATAATTTTCACTTAAAAGAAGTGCAATTTAACTTGATGTTAGAAAATATTTTCTTAGTTTTAGGGAGTTAAGTCCTAGTTTTTTGTAAAAAAAATGATCTAATGAGTTTCCCAATGGGTTTTCTCTAATCTTAGTGAAATTCTGATATGTGATATTGGAGAATAATATAGAAGATACGTATTGTTTTAGCGACCTAATCTTATGCTTAATGGTTAAGGAGTGTGGTCAATAATGAAGCATTTTTTTTATTTTTTTTTAAGTTTCTTTCTTATAATTTGTTAACAAATTTGGCATCAAACGAAAGGGTTTTCGACGCATCAATTCAGTATTAAACAAAAATTACGTAAATTTATTAGTAACAATCTAACTTTCGAGCTTAAGTGTATGTCCTATTTTTTGGACATTAGTCGCTTGTGCTACAAATAATGATTTATTTGTATAATTTTATCAAATATAAAATAATGTTCCCGACTTTTTGTGAACTTTTTTTGAAAATCTTTTTTTAGACTTAAGAGTTTTTTTTTCAATTCTGCTAAGCATAAAGTTCAAAGTACCAAAAGTGTACCAGGAAAGAATCATATTTGTATATGGGGTTCTTTGGACAAAATGCAATAAGATTCAAAAACTTGAAAAAACCATTTGGACCACTTTAATCCTCGAAGTAGCCTAAAAGCCGAGAGAGGTCATCAACATTAATGTCCAGATTTTTGCAAGAATTGGAGTATTTAGCTTTTAGGTTTTGTTCCATAGTGCAGAAGTAACTAACAAGCTATGTATGTGTAGTTATTATGTGAACTTGTGTATGTATGCGTGTGTATCTAAAAGTGTTGGCCACTATAGTGAAAAATGCTATTGGCAACAAGTTAAGAATGGCAATGGGCTAAAAAAAACTTTAACAGAGCTTGAAAATGATAATTCCTTTTTTTTAATAATTTTTGTTTGTTGAAATGATGTGTTCGTTTGTTTCTGTTAAAAGAATAAACAAATATCGAATCTTTATTTGTTTATAACCAAAATTAATTTAACCATTTTTTGCTGTGTTGAAACATTTATTTCAATCTTGAAAAAGATCTCTTAAGTTTTACAAAACCTAGAGTCTTCAAAATAGGCAGAGCTTTCACATTGGTTTTTTGAATAAGATATTGATTGAATAAAATATAAATGTTCGATAAAAATAAATAAAACTCGTTCAAAAGTGTATCAGATTTGAAAATTTATTTAAAGAATTATGTTTTTAACTGTCTGACTGTATACAGTCATATTATAACTTTTACTTCTCATTGTGTTTACAATAAATATCTTTGAAGCCCGTTACCTCTTTACCGGTAGTTTAAAATTTCGGAAGAAAATGAAACTAATTTTCCTAAAGAGTTTTCTCTTTAAAAAAAATTGCTTAGATTTTTTGTTGTGAATGCTTTAAATTAAAGTTTCAGATTTATAGTTTAAATGGTTTGCTCAGGTGAAGAAAGGGGCATTTTTCGACACGCTTTCATTGGAAATTCCAAAAAGTTTATATTTAGTGGAATAAGCCCTTATGCCAAAGAATAAAAATATGTTTTAAGTGACAAATTTCTTACCGAATTTCAATTTCACAACTCCACCGGTTGGGTTAAGCGCTTAGAGGACACATTTTGTCTTCGTTACACACATTTTTACCACATTTTATATGGGATATTCCAAAAAATAGGCCATAATTAGGCAAAATATAGTATATTTTTAATCTTTTAGATTTCGAAAAGAAAAATTTCAGAACCCTCGTCTGAGTGGATGTTTACACCAGCATAGCGACATATAAAATTCAAATTCCTAGCTCCGTAGTTTGGGATGGGTTACTAAGGGCGCAATTTTT
This sequence comes from Eustalomyia histrio, assembly GCA_949748255.1. Taxonomy (NCBI): domain Eukaryota; kingdom Metazoa; phylum Arthropoda; class Insecta; order Diptera; family Anthomyiidae; genus Eustalomyia; species Eustalomyia histrio. The sequence continues at coordinate 52,408,226 of OX456525.1, forward strand.
TCTTTTATAACCCCATTTTTTCAAGATTTTACTGAAAATTACAAAAAGGTATTTTTTCAGAGGCTTTATCCATATGCTCAGATTTTCAGCGCAGAAGGTTTGGGCATGATCTTTTTAAAATCCAGTGGTGTCAGCAGTGGGATTTTTAACGACAAAATTCGGTACATTGTTAAGATTCGAAGTTATTCTATAACTTTTTTCAACCGATACTTGTAGTTAAAAAAAATTTTAACTTAACTACAGAAATTTTTTTTAAGTTTAAGTTTACGATTTTTGTCGTTACTTTTTAAAATTTCAAAGCAAATATAATTCAAATAAACAATTATTTTCTGTATCTATTGTCAATAATTAAAAAAAAATACAGAATAGCTTTTTCGGTATCTCAACCGACAATTATCGTTAGTTAACGAAATCGGTAAAATGGTTTAAAAAAGTTGAAAAATTGCACTACAGGTCCCTTTTCAATCCCATTTTTACCACGTTCTATTGGAATTTCAAGGAAGTATACCTTTAGTAAATTAAAATATATCTAAAGGAAAACTCATGTTAAATTTCTGATATTTAGCCAAAGCGAGTTTGGCAGTTCGATAAGATGAAGAATTGTCTCCATTGGAAACCGAATTCTTACAAATTTGCTGGCAAAAATTCCTTAAGTGAATGATTCCATACTCCCGAGAATACATATTTTAAATTTCAGGTTACCAACGAAAGCGATTTGGGCCGCCCATACAGGGAGTCGTTTTTTAAGGGAAGCAACACTCAGGAAATTCTTCCTCCTAACAACCGAATTTCTTTCCAGCCGAATGGATTGGTTGGAGCCACCGACATATTTTTTTGTCACAACCGAAATTCGGTTAATGCAACAGAATTTCGATTGTAACCAAATATTTCGATTGTATCAGAAAAATATTTGGTTGGAACAACTAAATAATTTGGTTGCTGCAACTAAAATATTCAGTTAGCTTGAAATTCGATTGTCACGATGAATCTGGTTTCTCTGTGTGTCTTTGAAAAGGGAATAGAGGAGAGATGAAAGATGGTGAAAGATGGAGTGCTTCAAATATGGCACCACCGTAATTGCTCGAGATGATAAATCTTAGAAAAGTTGGTACCTGCTATCTGAGTTGGTGAATTGTTGTCACTTTTGAGCTACCCTTTCTAACACTTACCTAACGAAAATTCTAAAAGTATGAACTAAACATTTTAAATTTCAGATCATTAGGCCATAGAGCTAAAACAAAACGTCAAGGGGGAAGATTTTCTCTTTGAACTTTCATTTACATCCACCAAGTTACTGTCGAATAAATGAGCCTATATCTCAGTAAATGAGCCTATATATCAGGTAAAGCATAAATATTTTAAATTCTGTCTAGTAAAAAAGAATTTTTGGCAGACCGTGAGGTACTTTTCGCCTTTTGAACCCCATTTTTAACATGTTTCCGGCGAAAATTGCATACTTCGGGGAATATATGTAATAAATATCTGATTTTTAGCTCAAGGAGTTTAAGCAAGACGTTGAAGAAGATATGCAAAATGCACCAAAAATGCACTATTGACAGATAAAATTTTCGAAAAACGTCAAATAGGAGAAAACTGCTAAACCCAAAAAGAAAATTTCTAATTAATAAATATTACAAAATCCACTCTTGATCCTTTTCATTTCGTTTCTTGTGTTAAGATTTCAATTCCACATGATCCCCGTTCCATTGCATTTCATTCTTACTGCTTAATTTTTTTATTTTTTACTCGTACCTCTTTCATTTCATTCACTTTCAATTCCACTCATTTTCCATTCCATTTCGTTCGGCTTTTTTAGTGTTACAATTCGGCTACTTCTGCATTCCATTATATTTCTCTTGTCTAGTGTTTTAATTCCACTCGATTTCCATATCTCGTTCGTTCTTTAAATTTCTACTTTCTGGTCAAAGTGGGTTTGTCAGGCAAAAAAGGTAGGCAATTTCCCGTTTTGGATCCCTATTTTACCACTTTTCTGACAAAATTCCAAAAAGTATCTTATCTTATCAGGATTCTCACCGAAGCAGTTTTATAAGGCAGTTAAGAGAGAGACTTTTCCGAGTTTGAGTCCCTTATTTGACCGTGATATTGCTGAAAATTCCAAAAGCTACTTTGTAAGTGAATTAGCCCGTATTCCATGTAACACATATTTTAAATTTCGGGTTAAGGGGAAGGCGTTTGCCGAATAATTGTGTTTGCCTTCTTTGGCGTACTTCCACTAGCTTTAGTTGATCGCTTGTTTCTTTTATCTCTGGTGCGTAGGAATGGATCTATGTTTCGGCAACAGTTATAAACCGACGCTTAAGATCCATTGTTTTTCATTTAATTCGTCCCAAACAAGCTTGAGAAATTTTCATTCGAATACGTTTTTAATCAACTGCTAACAAATGCGGCACCCATCTTGCAGAGAGCTTTTCCATCTGTAATTCTTGTAGCAAAATAAAATGGACTCGATTTTTTGAGATATCTATATACGGCGTAACCACTTTCACGCAATTTTACCGATACGTGTAATACCATATCGTCTACTTTAGCTTGATTTCCGTTGCTGTTGCACTTTTTGGATGTTCACTACTTGATACATTTTAAATTCATATCATTGTAAATTTTTTGTTCCAATAAACTTTCTTATTTAAATATTTAATAACACCACGAATTTCTAATTTGTCTATTATAAAAAAATCATTGAGGTATCTTTTTTTGAAAAGCTGGTACCACGTGAATGAGTTCCTAAATCGGAATGAAATTTAACATGTGTTTATATGAAAGTCTCCAAGAGACTTCACTCTTTACCGCCAACTCTGCGCCATGCTAAGAAGATTGAAAATGACCCTCGTATTATAAATTTCAGTAAATTTTAAGGTAGAGGAGTATCGGATACCAACTCCAGCTGTATGTGCTAGGCGATGTTGAGTCCGTCAGTCACTAAATCAGTCATTTTATTCTTTTATATATAGTGATACAAAAAGCAGGAGAAAATGGCCAAAGTCATGGTACGCAAAACACACAACGGAAATAAACAAAAACACAAGAGGTCCAACGAATTGTGACTTATTCGTTTAGGTTGTTTTGTTGCCAGCGAAAAAGGGTGCGAGAGAACTAAATTGTGTTGGTGTAAATACTCCTCAATTTTACCTACAAAAAATAATATACTTTTATTATTTAATTTAGTAACAACCAGTAGACAACCAAACTTACAAACCAGCGTCAGTTATTTAAAGTCCTTTTGGTTTTAGTCATTGTAGTTGAACTGGAAACAACCAACAAAAATATAAAATCAACATGTCGATGGTAATAAGTTGACAACTTGTAACTGATAATATAATTGAAATTTCAGATAATAAAATGTAATGTAAACGAATGTCATCTCGTTTGCTTAACTCAAGTTGTAGTTTAATTTCCAGTTGCGATGTGCCAAACTATGAGCATCAAAGTATCGTTACGTTGCCACTTTCGTTGCATTAGTATTGTTATAATTTATTTTTATTTATGGATTTTTCCTTAGTTTTGTGTGTTGGCAACACATTTTCCAGTGCATTTTATTACACCTTCCATTTTATAAGTGAAACAAAAAGTATGTAGTATGTAGTATGTAGTATTTTGTATTCTGTACTTGGTATGAATGGTAATATCCTTTTAACGTCATGCTAAAAACTGAAACTGATTTGCATATATATTGTTTCGACCAATAATGGAAAAATACTTTCCTTATTAACCCTAAAATACCTTGAGAAAACAATGGCACTAAAGAAAGTTATACAAAATTAATATTACACAAATTTTTCCATCTCAAAAAGTTCCTATCTTGAAAAATAAAATTATGTTTAGCCAACATACTGATTCTTTTTTTATTCAAGAATTGTGGTATAAGAAACGTTTTAAACTGACACAGAACTTATACCTGTTTTGTTTAATATTTGTAAGAATCCTACAGTTAAAATAGTTTGTAAGTTAAAATAACTGAAAATATCATTTAAAAGAAATGATATTTAATTTAAAAACCGGTCTACTTAATTTTCATTTAAATTAAATGCCATTTGCTATTTATTTTTAAATGTTGATTAATCAACTGACACATCCGTAAGAAACAACTGATACAATCAACTAAAATAAATGTCAAAATTTTACCTACCAATCCTTAAAAAATAAATGTTTTTTTTTTTCAATTATTTGAAATTGTTTCGCTTTTTGTATTTTTTGTTGTTTTTTTTTTAATATACTCGTACAATACAAAATGTATGTATGCATAGCTATAGACACTTTTTGTGTGAATGTGTTTGAGTATGTACGTGTGTTTATGAAGTTCTTGTAATTTATATTGAAAAATTTTGTATATATACAACCAATTTAAATAAAAAAACAAATTGAAATTTTTTGAATATTTTTTTTTTTGAAACAGCAAACAAAATTTAAATTTGTAATAACTGTTACGTACACAAATAAACCACAAGTTTCCGTTTTGTGGTTAAATTTTTATTAAATTTCAAACCAATTGAAAAAAATAAATGAAACTGAAAAAAATGGTAAATGATAGTAAATTATTTCGAATAAATGTATAAATATGTTAATATAGATATTTCTTTGAAAAATAAATGTATGTTCCTTTATTTTTAAATGGAACGAAAAACTTTTTTATTAAACTACAAACAGTTAACTACATAATATTCTGAGTGTATAATTATTTTAAGCAGACTTTCAGACTTCACTATCCCTTTAAAGGTTAAATACTATTATACTTAATGTTTATTATTTAATATTTTTTAGCTCAAGTAAAGCAAGTAATAGCAATAACTTTTTAAATTCATTATGGACATTATCAAACGACGTGTAAAATATATTTTTTTAATTTTAAACATAATAGTTTGCAGATAAGCAAACACCGTAAATTTTATATTATCGGTTAGTTTAACATATTTTTAAATACTTAGATGTACATTTACAATACTTTCAAGTATGTTCAAATATTAAATTGTTTAGATTTCAAAACTATAAATTAACTTTAATTCAGAATGGGACAAAAATCAATAATTTGATTTTAATTCGCTATAACTTTTGTTAAAGAGCAATTCCATATGAAAACGATCAAAATTGGCAAATTTTTGGACGACCCCTCTCCGATTTTAAAATAAATAGTCTCAATCGATTGCCCAGCAAAAAATAATGTACCTACATATTTTTTTTTTTATAGTGACTGGTTTAGTGGTGGTGTACACCACTGTCATGTGACAAAATTGAAGAATTCTTCATAAGGGACCTCATTGAATAACTACTAAAGCGATCGCAAGTGATAGCTCGTTGGAAAGGTATTGAATCAGGCTTTAATTGAAAAATAAAATTTTCCTAATTTTTCTCAGAAATTTACCTTTTTTCCCATGAAAATTAAATTTTCCCATGAAAATTAAATTTTCCGATTTTCCACAGAAGCTCCTAAATTTTCCGGCTAATTTTATTTTTTTTGGATTCCTCATAATTTTTGCTTTAAGAATCAGCAATAAAAAAATGGGCCCCGACTCCTTGTTTGGACAGGAGAAGAGCATTTAAGAGACCACCTTGTTCTCATTGTTTTTATATTTTTTATAATTGAATTATTTTTAATTATTTAACATTATTTTATTTTATTATTAAAAATACATTTTAAAAATTATTTTACAGTTCAAAATACATTTATGAAGAAAAAATCAATTTTTTTAAGAGCCCCAAGTTGAGTGTGTAGTGAATATGGTCTGCCTGCCTTCACAAGATCGGCCATAAATCCATGGATAATAGCAGCAGTGGCATATAATGGCACACCAAACCCGTTTGAGGCTACAGGTCATAAAATGTTTTGTAAATTTTTTAAATTACCAGGTAATAAATATTTCGCCTAAAATGACACGTGCAGAAACAAGTCATAAAACACGGATTTTCCATAAATATCTCATTTTATCTGTGCTGCCTCAATCATGGTCTATACGCAAGATTTCTGAACAGTTTCAAACATCTTTTTACATCGCGAGAAGAAGCAAAGAATTAGTTCGACAGAAGGGCATATTGGCGACTCCCACCAAGAAATTTGGCTCAAGGAACCTCAGCGAAGCAACGGTTAAATTGATTCAAGATTTTTACAGCCGCGCCTGCCCAGGTACACGTGACTATGTTATCACACGTGAAGATGGAGAAAAAGTACACAAGCAGCGCAGATTATTATTATGTAATCTATCCGAAGCATACCATCAGTTCAAAGAGAAATACCCAGCAGAAAAAGTGGGATTTTCTAAGTTTGCCATCCTACGACCAAAAGAATACGTGCTGGCATTAGACAGGCACGGAACGCATTCAGTCTGCGTTTGCATGTTTCATCAAAACATCAAATTAATGTTCTTTCCATGCAAGAAATTTAAAGTATTTCACGGTGAAATTGAAACATATAGGGACCTCCTGTCGAAGTCGTTGTGCGCATACCCCACGGAAAATTGTCATCTGTCCAAATGCGACAATTGTCAGAAGATTGACGAGCTAGAGCAATATTTGGCGGAAAAGTTTGAACAGCTGTTAATTCAGGAGGTGCATTTCAAACAGTGGATAATTAGCAGCGGCAGATGTTCCCTTGAGACCGTGGTAAAGCAGATTCCGGAATTCATCGAGGAATTCGGATTCAAGTTGAATGAACTGATGCAATCGAAATTTCTAAAGGAAAGTAAGGAGAAATTAGCCCAAAATGAATTCATTGTGATAAGCGACTTTGCCGAGAATTACACTTTTCTCGTTCAGGATGAAATTCAGGCTTATCACTGGGCAAACGACCAGTGCACGGTGCATCCTTTTTGCATTTATTTCAAAAACGAAGATAACGAACTACAGACCGTAAGCCTTGTTGTTGTCGCGGAGAGTTTAGCTCATAATTATGTGTCCGTTTATTTATTTCAAATGAAACTGTTTGAATTCTTAAGATCAAAATTCGATGCAATCGACAAAGTAACGTTTTTCTCAGACGGCGCGGCTTCTCAGTACAAGAATAAAAAAAAATTTTACAATCTTTGCATAATTGAAGAAGAACAAAACTGCAAGGTCGAGTGGCACTTTTTTGCGACGTCCCACGGTAAGGGCCCATGCGATGCGTTAGGGGGAACCCTAAAACGCATGGCGACTAAGGCAAGTTTGCAAAGGCCATATACTGACCAGATCTTAAATGTACAACATTTGTTTTTGTGGATTCAAAGCAAGGAAATTGCCATTAACACAGTTTTATGCACTCAAAAAGAACACGATGCCATGGAGCGACGACTTCAAAACAGATATAATAATGTCAAAACTATAACTGAAACGCAAAAGTTTCATTGCTTCATACCAAATATTTCTGATATGTCAATTAATGTAAAGCGGTACTCTTCGTCTGCCGACGTGCTAAATTTAAAGTTACTTTAATTTTATAATGATGCCAAGACAATTGAAATTTTTAATAAATATTGTAATTAAGTATAAGCAGCAAAATAAGAAAGATTTTTTCTTCATAAATGTATTTTTAACTGTAAAATAATTTTTAAAATGTATTTTTAATAATAAAATAAAATAATGTTACATAATTAAAAATAATTCAATTATAAAAAATATAAAAACAATGAGAACAAGGTGGTCTCTTAAATGCTCTTCTCCTGTCCAAACAAGGAGTCGGGGCCCATTTTTTTATTGCTGGTTCTTAAAGCAAAAATTATGAGGAATCCAAAAAAATAAAATTAGCCGGAAAATTTAGGAGCTTCTGTGGAAAATCGGAAAATTTAATTTTCATGGGAAAATTTAATTTTCATGGGAAAAAAGGTAAATTTCTGAGAAAAATTAGGAAAATTTTATTTTTCAATTAAAGCCTGATTCAATACCTTTCCAACGAGTTATCACTCGTTGCGATCGCTTTAGTAGTTATTTTTTAAAACAACTTTCAATGAGGTCCCTTATGAAGAATTCTTCAATTTTGTCACATGACAGTGGTGTACACCACCACTAAACCAGTCACAATAAAAAAAAAAAAAAAAATATGTAGGTACATTATTTTTTGCTGGGCAATCGATTGAGACTATTTATTTTAAAATCGGAGAGGGGTCGTCCAAAAGGTGATCGCTTTCATATGGAATTGCTCTAAAAGTAAAAATTTATTGGGTATACAAGTTTATAATGTCGATTTGGACAACAGATGTCATAACTTTTACATATGGTTTGTGTCAATAATAAAAAATATGGTATTTTGTAGGGTAAATTTCTGTCATTATTATTCAGTATTCGATAGACTCCAAAGTGTAAATACACATCTTGTTTAATCGCTATAATAAAATCGAATTTTGTACCTAAAAAAGATGTTTTACGGGGAAGTGTGATAACCTTCTTTCATTTGAAGGAAACGGTAGAAGCTTACGGTCAACATGCACTAACTCAAAAAACTTGTGTACGATGGTTTTCGCGATTCAAAAGTGGTGATTTTGACACAGAAGACAATGAGAGGCCTGGCCCTCGTCTCTGAATTTCTCTCATCGATATACTTTTCCCAAAAAACATGTAAAACGCAACCCTGTTTTGCTTTCTATAGAGTGAATCACAGGCAATTAAATATATATATTAATCTAAAGAAGATAATAAGGCACTGTATTATTGTTATTTCTCTATATAATAAGAAATTTTACGAAATTAAATGTGCCCAGCTTTAAAAGTTAGAAGCTCGAAAAAAATTTCCAATAAAATTAAAATCAACTTTATTATCTATTAACTCACTTTGTATAAATGGGGTGAATATAAACTTCTCGATGCAAAAAATTTTCGCATCAGATACATAAAGAGGGTGCTGGTCAGACGAAAAAGTTTGAACATGAGGAATTGGAATGCTTACTCGATGAATATTGTTGTCACAACCAAGAAGTACTTGCATTATCATTGGGAGTCACAGAATCAAATCAACGCCAAATATCCATGGCGCATAGGTAATACTCTGTATTTGGTGGGATCAGAAGGGTCAGACGATTACAGGAGACCTGTACCGAACACAATTGATTCGTTTGAAGAGAGCAATTAACGAAAAAAGAATAAAATATTCGACAAGACACGAGGCCATAATCATGACAACGTTAGGCCACATGTTGCAAGACCGGCCAAAAACTTTTTGGAAAACAGTGGATGGGAAGTTTAAGCTCACCCGCCTTATAGCCCAGATCTTGCCTCTTCTGACTACCATTTGTTTCGATTGATGCAGAATGCCCTTAGTGAAATACGCTTCACTTCAGAACAGGTTATCAGAAATTGCCTTGATTCATTATTTACCTCAAAACCAGAGCAGTTCTTTGGCGCGGAATCCATATGCTACCAGAAAGATGAGAAAAAGTAGTGGCTAACGATGGACAATACTTTGAATAATGTATCGATTTATTTTGTTGTTATAATAAATGCATTCTTCAAGCAAAAAATTGATATTAACTTGTATACCAAATATTTGGTTTTAAACTAATTATTTTTATTCGCAATTATGAATTAAGTTGCAATTAGGAGGGCCGGTCAATAAGTCCGTAACTTTTTGAATGAAACACAGGTTTTTGGATAAAAAATTATATTATTTGTCCAATGTTTCTCAAATTTCTTTATTCCTTCCAAAAAAAAAAATAAGATTTGACGAGGTCACTAAAATAGGTAATTGTTTGTGAGACGATTTCATCATTGGAGTCAAACCTCTTTCCGCCGAGCCATTTCTTCAGATCTGGAAACAAGAAATATTCACTCGGGTCTAACTCCGGGGAATAAGGCAGATGAGGGAGCAATGCGTAAGCCTAATTTATAGATATGTTGAGTTGTCACAAGATTGCGTTAATGATCGATTGTGAGCAAAGGCAGCACCCATCTTCTTGAAAGCTTTCTCATGCCCGAATGATTCTTCAAAATTGAAACCGGTCGGTGTACACCATATCGTGAATTTTTCCAATTATTCGGCATCTTCCGTGCCAGCACCACTTTTTTATCACTGAAATTAATTGTGCAGGGTTCCCATAGTTTATATAAAGCTTCGACTTGCTTTGAGTGATTGTTTTTTTCCGCAAAAAATAATGAGCACACGAAATTCACTTTTCCCATTTTCTCCTAAAATTACCCGGTAATATGCTATCAATGGCTGTCAAACAGAAACTAAATGACGCAGCTTCTTCAAATTTCGACAGGGATCAACTGACAGATGCAGTGTTGCCCTTTCAGTTAAGAGACGGCAAAATCAAAAAGTAACGGAGTTATTAACCTGCTATCGTAATTGACAAATTTATTTTCCACTAATGGCCGCATTCGGCGTTGATGCAAATTTTGGGCTGTTTTGATTACATTTTGCATAAATGTCCGCAGCATTTGTAGAGTCACGTTGTCAATTTAAGCTTAAATCTTTTTCTTTAGCTCCTATAAGCTGCTTGTTAGCGTATGGACTTCAAGTATCCCCAGAGGAAGAAGTCCGGGACAGTCAAATCTAAAGATCTGGCTGACCAAGCCAAATCACTTAAACGCGAGATTACACATTACGTCCTTGAAAACACACATTGTATCACGTGCAGTATACCAAGTGACCCCGTACTATTAGAAACACATGTCCTCCAAGTCCGGATTGGTAATTTCCGGTAAAAAAAGTTTAATCAGCGTTACCGACGGGTCCAATCATCTGCACACCACACAGTAACATTGAGAGGGTGTAATGTTGCTTCATAAATTAGGCGAGAATTTTGCTTACTCACGTGGCCGCTGAGATAGGATTGATCCTTGTCGCTCATGCTCAATTTTAATGAAAAATCATTCACTTCGTTGTTGAGTTCCAAAATCTTACGACTATATTCTAAACGGGACTCATTGTCTCACGTGTCAATTTCGCACGTGTCTACGTTCACGAAGGTCAAAATCAAAATGACATACAACGACATTATCAAAACTATCGGAACTTTTAAATAGGGTGATAGTTATTGCCCCACCTTGTATTTAATTACGGGTGAAAATAAACAATTTAACATGAAATTACATACACAATGCAAATTTGCAAAATCATCGTTACAGCGTTGATTTTTTAACTGTTTGGGTTTGGGAAAAAACATAAAATTTGCAAAAGTGAATGAAATATTTAATTGGGGCAATAAATGACTACCTGGAATTTATGTTTTAAAGATTACTTCATGTAAATGTTACCCGCGGCTACGTCATAGGTGGCCCATGCGTGAGCTCTTATTTTGGCATACTTTTTTCAGCATTTCGGCCAGTATCTCAGCAATGGCAGTTGTAATGTTGTCCTCAAGGGCTGGAAATGTGGCTAACTTGTCCCTGTACGGGGGAGACTTTGCAGATCCCCCAAAAATTTGTCTAGTGGGGTTAAAACGCATGACCTTGGTGGCCAATGGGCTGCTTCAAAACGTGAGTTTAATTGCATACCAAATTCGCCTCTCAATAGGTTCATGGGATCGCGTGCCGTGTAGCATGTAGAACCGTCTTGTTGAAACAACATGTCAACCAAGTCAAATTCTTTTATTTTTGGCAAAAAAAAAATCGGTAATCATCGCACGGTACCTTGCTCTATTGACTGCAACGTTGCGATTTTCATCATTATTGAAGAAGTGTGGTTCAATGATGCCGCCGGCCCACAAACCACACCAAGTAGTGCAACTTTGAGGTTGCATTGTCAGCACCTGCATCTGGCTGCTCTTTACACCAAATTCGACAATTTTGTTTGTTGACGTAATTTAGCAAAAAATGAGCTTCGTCGTTGAAGACAATTTTTCGATAGAAAAACGGATCATTATCCAACTTTACCAAAAAAACGACGTTGGCTTCAGTTCTTGCAGCAGCTGTATGGTTTCATACCGAAGTTCTTACTTAAAATCTTTCAGGTGGTCGAATAACACAAGACCAATTGTTGACACCGTCGACGAATTGACATATCGCTATATAGCAGCAATATTCTTCCCGGTACGCTCCCGCCGCATACGGGATTAATGTCCACTAAAGTGAAACTAGAGCGAAATTTGATCAAACAAAAAAAGCCTAATGGGTGGGTCACGATTTTTTTTTTTACACTCAAAAAATTACGCTGTTAAACCAAATAGCATAAAAAATCTTCCTTAAAATCAGAAATAAACTTCACTATGAAACCACGAACATGGTACAGAGCAGAATCGTCTATTATCATCTATTATGGAATTAATATGGAATTAATATCATCATGTAGATAATTCTGCCAGTGTAACTGACAATAAGTTTGTTTCGGCTAAATTTAATTAATGACCAAATGCAAAAAAAAATCTGAATAAAACTAATTTAATTAAATTTCTCAAAAATATTGATGCGAAAACTAATCTCTTTTTTTTTTTTTGGTATTTTCGTCGTAAGTCAAAATCAACAGACCATTACGTGTTAGTTTTAAGGACAGGTTGACAGTAAGAACTTAGACCCTTTTTGGGTAACTACCAACTCTACCTTTTGTAAGCTTAAAAGTTGTCAATTGATTGTAAATACTGTTTCATTGTTAATATTATTACTAACACTTAAAAAAAAAGTTTACTAACCAAATTGTTTTCTTGTTGATGTTGTTGTTGTTATTTTCCTTTTTAACGATAATTATGTTACGCATTTTTAGCTACAATGTTTCACGATGTGTTACTAATGTTGCTTTTACATTTAACTGCTTACCAACCATTGGACGGTTGACTTGGATTGGGAAGTTGATAAAATGTTTAATATTTAATGGTTTTAACTATAGGGAAATATTATGAAGTAGTTTTAGTAATTTAATGTGGAAACATTAACGTAATTTTTTTTTGTTGTTGTCTAAGAGTTAATATATTCTTATCCTTACGAAATGATCCATACTATTAGTTGTTTTGTTTATTTTTAATTGTATTCAATGTAAAGTGTTAATGGAATGTGAATTTTATATAATTTTACTATAATTTGAAGTGGAAATGGAATTTTCCAATTTAACTTTAAAATAAAATACCATATGGATGATTTAGCAATAATAATTTCTAGAATTTTGATAGAACATCAACAAATTTTAATGGCCAAATTGGAAATTAACAACATAAGCAAACGAACATATGTACAAACACACTAAATGTCCGGGGATCGTTTAGTTATGTCTGCCAAAGGACATTTTCACTACACTTACACAAATATATATAATACATAAAATACTGACTTATAAACCTTTACGTAATAACGTTATCTATGTATGTGTATATGTTACAACATACATGTGTACACACACACTTTAAATATATAGAGATACATATCATTTGTACTATATCTGCGGTCTATACACACACACAAACGCACACACACCCCAACATACCAAATGACTTGAGAAAAATATTATTATAAGCTTACAATTACAAACCTTAAGATTGAAAAAGACTTGAGAATATATTGAAAAAGGCTATCGTAACAATTGTAGAAAAATCAAAACGAAACCCTCGTAAAAATATTATGTGTGTATGATTACTATAAGCTTATTCTTGCAATTGTAGAATAAGCTTACAAAAATAATATATTATTAATAGTTGAAAAAGAGAAATCATAATTATTTTATTTAATTTAATTTATTTTTTATTTTAAATTTAAAAATAAATAATAATAACTCATTTTAAATATAAACAAGTAAGAGCGGCTAAATTCGGCTATGCCGAATCTTATATACCCTTCACCATGGTTGGGAAAAAACTGAAGTTTATATATGGACATATATGGAATGGACAGATTTATATACGGACGCCTTTAAGAGGAAATTAACCATTTAGTTTGGAGACAAAACTTGGACTCGGGAAAATAGGTACTTTAAAAAAATTTATGTTTTGGGCATAACTTTTTTGTATCTGAACCGATGTTTCCGAGTTTTTCAGCAAATATGTTATACTAAAGATTTTCGATCTTTTGCTATATAATAGGTCATAATACAGCTCTAGAATAGTGTTTGTTGTTTGTGTATAAAAGGTGAAGAGGTGAAAGAAAAGAATTTCAACAAATCGTTAAAAGAAATCACTACAACTGCATGTGTTTTATTTCTACAAAATAGTTTGATTTAGCTGGCAAATTTGCATTTGGGATTTTATTTCGCTTTTTTATTAGAAATATTTGTAATTTCTTTAGCTTAATTTTAAAAATTTGAAGGAAAATAGTTTATAATTTTTTTTATAAATTATTATAAGTTATGACCTAAAATAGTTGCACTCAAAGGTAAATTATGTATAAAATTTTCTTAATATGTGAGAAATAAAATGGTTTAAAAATCTTTTTATAAATTCTTTTAAATCGGAGCAAAAAAAAAGAAATAAAACCGTTTGTATTTTGTTTGTATCAGAGGGTTTTTATAAAAATGTTGATGTTTTTAGCCTATTTATGGATTATTTAATTATTAATATAAAATTTTATATAAATTAATTATTAAATGTTAAAAAAAACCAAAAATAAGCAAAACAAAGTCTTAAGAAAATAACAAAAAAAAAAAAATGTACAAAAAAAAAAGTGAATTGACCTGACCGAGATTCGAACCCGCGGCCTTAGAGAAAAAAAGTATTTGTGACATAGCGTCTAGACAACTGAGCTATTGAAGCTCACACAAAATCATCGTCAATAGAGGTACATATATAAAGGTCTTCGTTCATTAGAGATTTGTTTAGTTTTTATTTAAATGACAAATCTTTGTATGTGTATTGTTTGTGCATAAAAGGTGGAGATGAAAGAAAAGAATTTTAATCATTAATATAAAATTTTATATAAATTAATTATTAAATGTTAAAAAAAACCAAAAATAAGCAAAAAAAATCTTAGGAAAATAATAAAAAAAAATGTACAAAAAAAAAGTGAATTGACCTAACCGAGATTTGAACCTCGATCCCCGCGGGCTTAGAGAAAAAAAGTATTTGTGACATAGCGTCTAGACAACTGAGCTATTGAAGCTCACACAAAATCATCGTCAATAGATGTACATATATAAAAGTCTTCGTTCATTAGGGATTTGTTTAGTTTTTATTTAAATGAAAGAAAAGAATTTTAACACATGGATGTGTTGTTATGCTCAAAATTCTACATACATATTAAACAAAGGGATTTTACTGGAAAAATTAGAGGTAGTCCTGGTTTTTTGCTAATATCTCAGCCATTTATTAACCGATCTGTCTGATTTTTAATAGCAAACAGAAATGGATCACATGTAACAGAAATAAAAACAATCAATCATGTCTGGGTTCTTCGGAAAACCCATTTCAACACACAGACGGACATCGTTAAATCAACTTCGCTCTTCATAAGGACCCAGAATATATATACTTTATAGGGTCTAAGATCAATATTGTAGAAATTACAAACGGAATGACAAACTTATATATACCCTTTCACCTGTGGTGAAGGGTATAAAAATAATAATTCATTTTAAATATAAATAATAATAATTAATTTTAACCATAAATAAAAATAATTAAATTTAATAGGCAATTGCACGTTCACTATATAAAATTTACAAATAAATTTACACGCAAAACACGTTTGACAAATTTAAAGAAAAAGTAATGGCACTTGTTGTATGCATTATAAGCGTAGAACAAAGACAACAAGACTAGAATGTATTGAAAAATATTTCTATTTTAATCGTCATATTGCGTTGTTCAATATGTGTATGTTGTTTATAAGCAGACTTTAGAAAAAGTTATGTATAATAATCTTTTCTCAAGCATTGTTAAATACTGCTTGTGAATGCACATTTTATAAACATTATAATAAGCGAAATTAAGAAAAGCTTAAAACACACTTTTAATATAGGCTTATTCTCAAGTTGTATTGCAGTTTGATTGCTATATGGTATATTGGGACACACGTAAATATACATTGAAATATAAATAAAATGAGGCAAACACACAAGCTGAAATTTATATAATATCCAGCAACAACAACGTTAACAGCCACACAAAAATAAATTTAGATGCTTTGGGGCTTTTTATTATGATTTTTAACTGTTTTTACTGCTATTTCTGCTGTTAGTTTGTTGACTCATTTATACAACATTCTCGTTTTGTTGACTTTAACTCATTTTGTATGTTATACACATACACATGTAGAAGCTTGTGCTAGCTTGTATTTGTGCTTGTGCATATTTAAATTCGTCTAAACTTTTTGCCATAGTATCCCACTGACATGGTCAATGGCTTGTAATAGCAGCGAGCAAAGCAACAAAACTCAAATTCCAATTCATCAAGATAATCGTATTTTAAAACTTTATTTACATACTTATATACACTGATACTACACCACCAACAACAACAAAAACAACAATATGTTGTGCTTTCGAACATACAAATAAATTTATATGTATATTCTAACTGTATATATGTATGTTTGTAAGCATTTACGAGGTCATGTATATAGTTTTTCTAAAACAATATCTGTTCCCACAGGGACTTTTTCTCTCTTTCTAAACTTGTCCTTTATGTGGGATATTCCATAATAAATGTTAA
This sequence comes from Eustalomyia histrio, assembly GCA_949748255.1. Lineage (NCBI taxonomy): Eukaryota > Metazoa > Arthropoda > Insecta > Diptera > Anthomyiidae > Eustalomyia > Eustalomyia histrio. The sequence continues at coordinate 52,424,710 of OX456525.1, forward strand.
ACTTTTGACAAGATATATCGTAGTGAATTTATTTTTTCCAAATGATTACTAAAGGGGTACGATTTGATTACAGTACTTTACATCATATACTGAACTATGAATCGGATTATTTATTTATGAATTTAAGCCTCTGAAATCGAAAAATCGTAGAAATTAAGGAACTCAGCATATTAAGGAAATCAGTGGATACTAAAAAGTAACACTTATGCGCATCGTTGTCATACCCTGTAGGAAGCCTGGGGTCAAGTGTCTACAAGTCACTTCTTTTGTCGACTATTTTGGGTGACTTTATGGTGACATGTCCACAAAGCGTCTATACTTTTTACATTCCTTTTTTGCATTATTTTGTTGTTTTATTTTGTTGAAAATACATGTGCATAGCTGCATGCAAAATTAAAGTTTTTAATAAAAATATAAAGAAAAATTAATTTAAAAGTTAAATATACAAATTTGAACAAAATATATAATAAGCAAAAGAAATTACAAAAAACTTGTGAAAAAAATACAATCAATTTTGTATAAAAATAAAAATATTGAGAAAGAGGCAACAATTTTTAGTGAGAGTTGCAACTCTAGAGATTTTGTGGAGCTTGATGAAGATTTTACGGAGCCTCTTGATGATTTTGTGCAGACTTTTGAACATTTGTCTACTCCAAAATTAAATCTGCATGAACATTTTTTTACTTTAAAGAAATTTATAAAAATAAAATTTATTAATAAAATATCTAATTTAACAAAAAAAATTGCACCTGTTTAAACTTATTTCCTTCCTAGTGTGGAAATCTATTAAAAAGTTCCAAAAGTGTAGACTAGTATTACTAAAATGTACTAGTGAATATCTGGTTCCAATGTCAACACCTAGTCAATAGCTGTGTAGATTCGCAATGACAATCACATGTTAAATGTCTACAGCAGAAAGCGTTGGCTGGGGCATAATTAGTCAGTAGTACTGGTGACAAAGTCAATAGTGAATCAGTACAGTTTCACTATCGACATTTCCTACAGGGAAATTTTGTGATAATTATGGGACCTACACTCTGGGGATGCCACCTAACGCTAATGCAAAGAACTGTGTTGGTAACAGAAAAAAGTAAGAGTAGGAGTAGTGTTTATGGGCATAAACTTAAATTTTCCTATATTGTAAATATCGAGAGAGTTTTTAAGACTATTTAACTTATTTTTAAAGTTGTTTCCATTTCGGGTAAGGGTACTGATTCTGAATGCGTGAAGCTGTGATAAACATTTTCACTACTTTGCAAAGAATCCGATTCTTAATTTAACTTTTGCGAAAAATATCTGTCAAAATTAAATCATATGAGTTTTTTTTTTTCTTCACCAAATAAATTTTATATTTTTTGTAATATTTTTTTTTTTTTTTTTCTTAATTTAAATACGAAATTTTTTTTTTTAAAGGATCAGAGAATTTATAAAAATTGCAAAACACTCAAATGGCATACGAAAATCCATGATTGTAACACTACAAAAACAAATTAAAACATAATAAAAAATAAAAAATTTTGCCTCTCGTTCTCTTCCAGAAGCATAAACGCATAAATTAAATGTTTATTTTTAATGAAAAAAAAAATAAAGGGTGTCCCAAGAAGAACGAAATTTTTAAATCTGGCAACATTCGAAGTGTCATTGTTTGACATTTGAACAATTGTTATTGTTTGCTAGTAGAAGGTACGAGGTTAGTAAAAATGGAGCGCTACACGAATGAACAACGCATTCTCATTGTGAAATTGTTTTACCAAAATGGTGAAAGTTTTGCGGCTACAGTTCGCAAATTGCGATCAATTTGGGGTCACAATAATGCTCCAAAAGAGTCAACTGTAAATAGATTAATGGATAAATTTGCGAAACTGGGTCTGTTAGTGATGTAAAGACAACAACGCGCCATCGACCAGGCCGATCGACCGAAAATGTCGCAGCTGTACGTGATGATATCGCTCAAACTCCATCCACCTCAATTCGACACCGAGCTCAGGAAATTGGTGTCTCCAAATCCACTTTGCAGAGAATTATGACGAAAGATTTGCATCTTCATGCATACAAAGTTCAATTGACTCAGGAACTGAAGCCAGCTGACCATGGACAGCGAAGGGAGTTCGTTTATTGGGTATTGGAGAGACAACATGAAAATGCCCATTTTCATCTTGATGGCTTCGTCAATAGGCAGAATTGTCGCATTTGGGGTGAGGAAAATCCTCGAGTGATTTACGAGAAGCAAATGCATCCTCAACGTGTCACTGTGTGTTGTGGTTTTTGGGCTGGAGGAATCATTGGACCTTTTTTACGAAAATGAGGCAGGTCAAGCGCAAACAGTCAATGGTGTTCGGTATCGTGAAATGATAACCAGTTTTTTCTTGCCTAGAATTGAAGAAATGAATGTGGCATGTGGTTCCAACAAGACGGCGCCACATGTCATACAGCCAGAGAAACAATTCAATTGCTGCATCAGTCATTTCCCGGTCGTGTTATTTCGCGTTTTGGAGATCAGAATTGGTCGCCTAGATCGTGCGATTTAACACCATTAGATTTTTTTCTTTGGGGTTTTTTGAAGTCGATGGTTTACGCGAATAAGCCGACGACGACTCAAGCCTTAAAAGAGGAAATTGGACGCTGCATTAATGAAATACCGCAGCATTCATGCAAAACGGTCATTGAAAATTTCATTAAAAGATCGCGTACATGCCAGCAAAGCCGCGGCGGCCATCTGCACGATATATTGTTCCATACATAACCTCATTCTGTCTACTTTACGATATAATAAAGTTTCACGACTTTTTTTTAAATATCTGTGTTTTATTTAAAATTTAAAAATTGCGTTCTTCTTGGGACATCCTTTATTTTAAGTCTTAATCAAATTTTTCTTTAAAACTCACGGAACGAGTGAAATGAAATATAATTAACAGATAGTCATAATAACAACATTTTTTTTCATAACCAGAATGGGAATTGCTCAAAATGAAAACATGAAGTGAAAAATAAATGATAAATTATTTATTATATTATTATTTTAAAAAAATAATCATTATTTTTGTAAAAGGATCTTAAACTCAATCTTTTTACAAAAATAATGATTATTTTTTTCCAATATTTCGTCTCCACATTGTGTGACTTCTTCAGGGAAATAATATAATTTTTTCAACAATTAAATTAATTATTCAATTTAACAGAATAATATAATATAATATTGAATAACGAATTAAATAAAATAAATATAGATAAATTATTTATCACTTTGAAAAGTAACTTAGGTGGTACAAATAGTAAAGAAATTGGAAAGTGAAGTATATCTTGTAGCAGTTAAGAAAACCAAGATACTTGAATGCTTATTTCATTCCATAAATAATGTGATTTTTCTTTTGTTGATATCCCATGTCCAGCACATTAGGAGCTTCACATTCCAGACTAAACCGCTAAAGCAAGGAACTTGAAAATTAACATGTGGTAGTACTTTGTAGTATTCCTGCAGCGAAAAAGCGGAATATTGGGAAATTCCAACGGGAAGTGGCAAAAAAAGAAAGTCTTCCCCACGACGTCCTGCCCAAACCCCTTTTGATAGAAACCTATAATTTATAAATTTGTGTTGCCTGTAGTATGAGCTAACTCACAGAATCCGCGTCAAGGACGTGGTAAAAAGGGGGATTCAGAGGATGAAAAGCCCCCCCCCCCCCCTCAACGGCCTGCCCGAACAAGTAAGTTGGAATTTGGCATGAATACATCCGGTGTAGACATCACATAAGCTGATCTTTTTGGAAAATCCTACGGAGAGGGGCAAACAAGGGGAAATTATCCTTTGACGACCTGACAAAACCGCTGGATCTAGGTGGAAATTTGGAGCTAGGTTGAAATTTGGTACATAGGTTGATATTTGGTACATAGTTACGTCCTCCGGCGCAGACATCAACTCAGCCGGAGTTTTTGAAAATTCCTACGGGAAGGTGCAAAAAGGTTAATGACCTGTCCAAACCACTTTGACTAGAAACCTGTTATTTGAATATCCCTTCCCTGTATGGGAATATTCGCCAAGGAACTTGATAAAAATGGAAGTTCAATTGGGGAAGAGTTCTCTTCTTGTCTCCCTAGACTTCGAATTTAAAATCTGTGTGGAGTTTTAGCTGAATCAACAAAAATATACCTTCTGTAATTTTCGCCAGGGACATAGTAAAATGGGGATTCAAAAGCGGATACGTGTCTCACTTAACGGCCGAAACCGTTTTGGCTAGCAACGTAAACTTTGACGAACAATTAAAATTGAAACACTGAGGTTGGGAAGAGAAAAGAAATGAAATTAAATGGTGAATGAGTGGAATTGAATTACTAGACAATAGAATGGAATTGAAAACAATTGTTATTGAAACACTAAACAAGGGAATCGAAATGACATGGAACGAGGAACAACTGAATTTGAAACACCAGAAAAAATGAACGAAATGTAGTGTGACAGGTAACGGGTGAAATTGAAACATAAGATAACAAGAACGAAATCGAATCGAAAAAGAGTGAAATTGAAATACTAGATAAGGGGAATGAAATAGAATGGAACGGAGAACAAATTGGCATGCCAACACTAGACAATAGGAACGAAATGAAATGGATCAGAGAATAAATTGGATTGAAATACTAAACAAGAGGAACAAAATCGAGTGGAATTGGAACACTAGATTTTGTTTTTCAAATTCGAGTATCATCATTGTGCCTGTTAGAAAATCAAAAATGAAACAAAATGTACGTGTTATATTGGTTTTATGTTTAAGCTTTCCTCCTTCTTCTGGAATCTCTAGCTTGTCCAAAACTTTGCGTTCTGAAGAGATCTTTTTCCGGCTCAAAGGTTCGTTAATCAAAATAATCAAAAATAATTTAATTTAATTTTCATTTCATTCATTTATGGTAGACATGCACTAAGACCGGATTTTTGGAAATTTTTAAGAATTATGTGAAAAACCCTTTTGGCTTAAATCCTGAAATTTAAAATATATCTTAACGGTAGTATGTGTATTACTAATACGGCACATTTTGGAATTTCACCTGGAACGTGGAAAAAATAAGGGGTTCAAAATTTGACCCTTATCAGTTTACCCATACCGCTTTAGAGAGAAGCGTTGCCTGGATAATTGACTTAGTATAAAGAAATTTTATTGATTTACGCCAGGAACTTGGTGAATTTGAGGTTAAATAGGATAAAAGGCTACCCCTTAACGGTCTGCCCAAACCCTATTGGCTAGATATTGGATATGAACAAATTTACTGAAGGTATATTTTTTGGAATTTTCTATAATAAAGTTAGAAAATGGGGCTAAAGAAGTAAAAAGTGTGGGGCACACAGTAATAATCGTTGGGCTGGGATTTTTCGCAGTTCTTGCTGGTAGAGGAAAAAATGAAAAATATATACGAATTCGCCTAGAAATTTGAGATTCAACTGGAGAGATATTTTAAGGAATTTCCCATTACAGGGCACTTAAAAAAAAAAAAAAGAAAACAATTTTCTTAATAAAGGGTGGTCCAACCATAATGCACGATGTTAATTGTGAGCCACACTTTAACGTCAAGTTTTTTGCCCAACATAATTTGAATTTTTTTTTTTTCAGTGTTTGACGAATTTAAACATGGAGAGGAACACAATTGAACAACGCCTTAAGATTGTTGAAGCCTTTTACGAAAATGGGCGTTAAAATCAAAATGCATTTCGTGCACTTCGTGATTTTCTTTTTTTTTCTCAGCATAATCGACCAAATGTGTCCACAATCGGGAGAATTGTGGGCAAATTTCAGCAAACTGGTTATGTAGGAAATGTGAAAGCACCTGTGTAAGCTCGCCCAGTTCGTTCTGCCGAAAACAATACTGTTGGCGATAGTATCGCAGAAGAGCCGTGAGAGCAGTTACCGTCAATGGTGTTCGCTATTCTGAGATGATAACGGACTTCTTGTCGCCAGAAATTGAGAATATGAACCTGGACAATATGTGGTTCCAACAGGATTGTGAAACACATCCAACGAAGGATCGGCTCTTTTGCGCGAGAAATTCAATGGCAGTGTTATCTCACGTCGTGGCGATGTTAATAGGCCGCCACGATCATGTGATTTGACACCGTTGAACTTCTTCCTTTGGGGATATTTAAAAAAAAGTGTACGTCAAAAAGCCAAGAACAATTCAAGAGCTAAAGAATGAGATAATTCGGCACATTAACGACATTGAATCTCAATTATGTCTCAGAGCCATTGAAAATATGGACCATGGGATAGAGGTTTGAAACCGAAGTTGTGGCGATCATTTGGCCGATATTTTGTTTCACACATAACTGTCATAGATCCTTCTATCACAATAAAAAATATTAAGATAATTCTCTGATTCTTTTTTATATACAATTAACATCGTGCATTATTGTTGGATCATTATATTCAACCTTTAACCTTTAATTTGATCATCTGTACACTACCTCTAAATAATTACTTTTAAAATCATTTATTATTTGTATAAGCACTGTGGAAAAAAAAGAGTCAGCAGAAGTTTGAGCACCTGCCCTGTGTCCAGTGTAAACAGGGCCAGTCTGAAAGTACCTACACCGTAACTGGTGAAATAGGACCAATCGTAAAATGCCTTCAACTAGGGTCTCGAGGGCGGTCTTCAAAACCTACCTCTTGACTGGAAAAAACAGGACATCTCAGTAATGTGCGATCGAGTATTCGGCTTCGGATAAAAAATAAAGTTCGGCTTAGTTCAGCACAATTTTAAATTTAATATTTACCTATAATAAACTAAGTAAATTCTGAATATTTCAGATAAGTTATTATGGAATAACTCATGTAATAAAAATATATATTGTATGTATTTGTTTATGACTTTTGCTTCATATCTACAAATATTTAAATGCGAGTTCAAAAACTATTACATATCATTTTTAACTTGTTATGTAAACAAGGATATTTTTGTTGTTGTTGTTAATGTATACAAAAACAAAGTTTTTAGTAGCAATTATTATTTATAGCTATAACTGATTGTATACCATTTTTATTGGTATGTTAAATTTTTATCGGTTTAAAAATATTGGGATTTAAATACATACAAATATTTCGTATCATACATTTGGGATATTTTATTTAAAAAATACCCATGACAATGAATTGAAAATATTGTGTGTAAATATAGGAAATTTATAATTATTGTATTATTATTTAAACTACTAACAATTGTCAATGATAGTTGTTTAAGAAAACGTTCACGACCCAGCTTGAAAGGCTGCAGATTAATATATTTATATGGTGATCCTTTGTACGAAAAATAAGACACCTAAACTGGTTAAGCAAAATAACAATTTTGTATACAATAAACAAAAAATAAAAAAAAAAATGGCCTCGCAATAAGGTCTCCAATAATTAAATGTAACACAATACGATTTCGATTTGTGTGTGTCTGTGTGTTTTTACTGAGACATTTATACTCATTTTAACCAGTTTAAAAGGATTACTTTTACCTACAACTTGATTTATTTTTTCCATAATCATCACTTTCTTCAATATCAAAATAATTCTCGTTCATTGAAAGTTAATTTACTAAAGTCATTTGCACAAAAAGTTAAAGAGAACAGTGTTAATGAATATAATACCCAGGTACTTTCAACACAAGAAAATGTAGACATATAAAGATTTACAAAACACAAACTCACACAAATATTTGATATACAGTACAAAGTTAGTGTTTCACTACTACTATGTAGTAGTAGTAGTAGTATAAGGAAGTGTATAAAAGTGGCAACTATTAATTGGTAAATTCGATTATATAGTAAAACATACTACATCCTGTATGGCTTCCGGTTGAATATCAATATCGTACACATATTAATACATGTGTATTATAAATACACAGATACTCACACACACACACACACACTAACAAGCTTACATAGTAATTATTTTTTTTTTTAATATTGTGTTATAAAGTATGTATGCTCAAGTTACTTCCTATTTGAAAGTTTTATATAATGAACAAAAAATCAACTTGTTGCCAATAAACACAAGTTTACATATTGATTTTTGTTGAAAAATCAACATGAAATATATTTACAACAACTACACTTAAAATAGTTTGTAAATTAAAATAACAAAAAATGTCATTTAAAAGAAATGATATTTCATTTCAAAACCGGTCTACTTACATTTCATTTAAATCAAATGGTATTTGTTGTTTATTTTTAAATGTTGTTTAAACAACTGACACATCCGTAAGAAACAAATGATTAATTAGTTAAAATAAATGTTAAAATTTTACCTACTAATTCCGTAAAATAAAACTGACATTCATTTATTTGAAATTGTTTTCGTTTTTGTATTTTTGTTTGTTTTTTTAAAGGCTTCGGGTTCCATCCACAAAGATGACAACATCAATTTGGAAAGAAAATATGTCCTCCTTCAGTATTCCCATAGCACTGAACCCCATCGAAGAAAAATAACAAACCAGGGTTCTGAATTAAGAAAAGATCTTTAACAATTCCGCCAACTCTTCATGAGATGGCGGGCAACAACTATTAAAAGAATTATCATCTCGCGTAATTACAATGTTGCCATATTTGAAGCCCTTCATCTTTCACCACCTTTAATCTCTTCTCTATCCCCTTTCCGAAGAAAGAAACACATTATTTAGAAGGAAGATTTTCCTGAGTGAAGAAGCAATTCTCCTTACAAAAAAAAAAAAGAAAAAAAAAACAAAAGAATTCCAATTCTTTAAATATTTCTTTAAAAAAAACGGTAAATGATAGTAAATCATTTCGAACAAATGTAAAAAAGTTAAAACAAATGTAAAAAAAGTTAAAAGAGAACGGAAAACTTTTTTATTTAACTACAAACAGTAAACTGCATAATAATCTGAGTGTACAACTCAACTTAAGGGTGATTTTCTTTTGCTATTTGGTTTTTCAGTGCTAAAAAAGATTCGTGACATGTGGTAATGCCAAAAATGCTCAGTACAGTTTGCCATTTCACCATGAATAGACTAACAAACGAAAGACGCTTGCAAATCATTAAATTTTATTATCAAAATTCGTTTTATGTAAATTAAATATTATGAAGCCAGGTGACATACCACAACGTCGTTTGTTTGATGAAAGGGTCCTATGAAAGTTGGACGAATGGGTACGTGAATGGGTGGTGTGAAGAGTAGCCAGAGGCAATTCAAGAGCACCCAGAAAGATGCAATGTTTGTTACGGCATCACCGTACGATGAAATCGCAACGTTACAGTCAATGGAGCAAGGTGACATGGTGCGATGACTACCAACTTTTTGCCCAAAATGGAAGAATTGGACTTGGACATGTAGTTTCTACAAGACGGTACCGCATGCCACACAGATACGTCAAGTCTTTCGTATACAGGGACAAACCAGCTACAATTCCAGCCCTGGAATATAACATTACAGCTGCCATTGGTGAGATACCTGCCGAAATAATGGAGAAAATATTCCAAAATAGGCTCTCACGGATGGACCACCTTTAAAACCCAAATGATAAAAAAAATCACCCTTTATTTTGAATAGGTAATACCCGACAAATAGTTGTGAACCCAAATAGACATTACGGAACTGAATGTGTATAGGCTCCACCACCTGTTTGTTATTCCGTTTGTAACATGCAAAAATATAGGTCTATACAGAAAAAAAATCATCGTTAAATTAATTATACAAAATTATAAATTGGGTTCAACTTTTGTACCCGAGAAGAAAGGAGCATTTCTTAATGTATGCAAATTCAAACTAGGTTGCCGAGATTTGCATGTTGGCAGCATTGTTACAACAGCTGTCAGCTGGTGTAATCAGTAGCGTGTTAACTTCAAATTGACGCAATAAGTATTTGTAATAGAAAAACATCAGATTAAAATGTCGAAAAGATTGTGCAAAAACATATTTTGACCTTGAATTAATAACAAGCGTTTTACCAATATTCCAGTTTCTATTGTGAATGAGCGTCTTTGGAAACTAAATAAAGATAAAATGTTATTGCGCGAAGTTCTTCTTCATTACTTTAATAAGAAAAAAAATACGGCCAAGAGTCATCGAATCTTAGTGGAGGGTTACGGCGAGCAAGCTTTATCTAAACTATCGCGTTGGAGAAGATTTAGTCGCTTTAGAAGTGGCGATTTTGAGCTCAGACAAGGAATGAACGGGAAGGAACAGCCGGGTCAAACCAAAAAGCTTGATGACTAAAAATTGGAATCATTGATCTATGTGGACCAATGCCAAATGCTTCAGAAGTTGTAATAATCCTTGATAATGGATAAAGGGCAAATGCCTAAAAGCCATAAAATTAATTCAACAGCAAGGAAACTGGGTGCCAAACGAGTTACAGCCATTACGCCCCAAGTGCGCAAAATCATCAATAGTTCTCTATTTGGTGGGACCGTTGAGGCGTGGCCAAATACGAGCTGCTTAAACCGAATGCAAAGATCACGGGGGAACGCTATCGGACTCAACTAATGCTTTTGAGCCGCGCACTGAAACAAAAACGGCCGCAATATGAAGAGTGGCACGAAAAGTTATTTTGCAACATGGCAACGCTCGGCCACATGATGCAAGATGGGCCAAGAACTTCTTGGTCCTACCCCACTCGCCGTATCGCTCCTTCCGACTACACATAACCTGCCTCAGCAATCGTTTACTTCATATGAATAATGCAAAAAATGGGCCGATGTTTGGATTGCCTAAAAAGACGGGTCGTTCTTTTGAGCTGGTGAAAATTGTCAGAAAGATGGGAAAAAGCTGTATCCTTTTTGCACAATAAATCCGTAAATTTCGAAAAAACGCTCATTACACGGTGCTACACTGAAAAAAAACTTGGGAAATGACCTAGTGTAGGTTTCCCAAGTTCTTGCAATTTTTTTTTTTTTTGTAGCATAGTGCTATTATTTCAAGATCCCAATAGAAAAACACATTTTTGGTTCACTCACAAAAAAAGTCGGTAATGGCAACTGAAAATTTTGCTGTTATTACGGTTAATTTTGTTAATTTAAAACACGTCTGTTGACTTGTAGTACAATGAAATAAGTAGAAAAAATTAGTGGTCGCTACTAAATAATAGTAAACTTTTTAAAAGTAATATTTAAAATCAGTTAAAAAAAAATACTTAATATTAGTACAATGAAATTAGTATAAACACTTAGTTAGCGCTACTAAATTTTGGTAAATTACTGTTAACTGCAATTTAAAACAGTGAATAATAGTGAAATGGAAATAGCCAATATTAGTGAAATGAAAATAGCAGGAAAGCTTATAACCGCAATAAAATATTGGTAAAATTATGTACAAAGTTTATAAAAAATAAATTATATCGAATTAAGAAAAATTTTTAATAAATTTTGGTGAACTAAACTCTATAAATTGTAAAATATAGCAAATTAACCCAATTATTTTTAGATACACTTGAAATGACCTTACGAATTCGAGTATACAAATGTATATTTTTGATTTATCCAGCAACATTTTTATATTATATCCATTTTTTACAAAAAATATTCTAGACAAAATTAAAAAAAAAAAACTATTCAAAGGCTTAAAAAATAGTGAAAACAAAATAATTAGTCACTTTATGTTAGTTTTCTAATTTTTGTATTGAAAAATATTTTTAGAGTAAAATTTTTGGATTGTAAGGTCAAATTTGAATTAAAGGCTGATTTTTTTTACTTTTAAGTGCTACTTTAAGTGGATGTCCTATTTGTGGACATGAGTATCTTCACTTCCCATCACTTTTTCAACCAAACTATGAAACATTTTAAGGCAATTAAAGTTTGCAAGTATAAGTTTTAATAAGTAATAATTTAATAATTTATTTGCTAATTTCAGCAAATCGGTTTTCAAAAATTTGTAAAATGATTTCTGAAATTAGCAACAAAAATTTGTTAATATTCTGTAAAAATTCTGTAATTTGTAAAATGCAAATAGCAAAAAAATTTACTAAATAATATTTTTTTTTTTACTAAAAATCAGTAAAAAAAAAATAGTAAAATTGGATTGAAAAATGTTTAGACATTTTTCTACTAACTTGTTTTTCTGACCTTGGTGTTCCATCCTATGACGTTCTTGTGAAATGAAGTTGATTATATAAAATAAGAAAAATATGTTTGAAGGTGATCTTTAGTTCTCTACCAGCGATGGAAAATTTCAATATTATTTCAAAGAAAAAAGTTTATCACAAAATATAAATCAGCTGTTAGAAATGCACGCAATTTTTCGGAAATTAGAAATTTAGGTCGTTTACCAAAAAAACGAAGGACAATTACCGTTTAGTACAAATTTTTTATTTTCCTCTGATTTGGGATATTTTCCAAATTAACTTTCCTCTATGCTATAACTACAGTATGGGGAAATACACATATCAGATAAAACAAGTAACTAAAACTTGTCATATGTACTGATTTTTACATTTGTGCACATTTGTAATCACAACGGGTTTCCAAGGAAACAAAACTTATTCGCAGAAATTTTATTGTTCTTATTATTCTCGCCAACACTGTTAAACCAGTAGATATGCATACTTCATTAGCAGACATAACATACAAACAAAGTTTGTCATAATGACTTTTTGATTGAATTTATTATGGTTTTCATTTCATTTATAGACTAAAGTATATTTATATTCACCAAAAGGCTTATAAAATGCGAAAATAAAGTTAAATCTATTTTTACACTATTAATTGGAAAGTATTCCAAGGAAAATATGTGAAACTTTTTCAATAGAAAATTGAGTGAAATTGATGCATTGTAAATGGTGAAAAAAAACTTTACATAAAATACTTTTAATTACCCCATGTGCCGATTCCAATAAAAAATGTATGTGACTTTAGTTTTTACTGTAGTCCGATTGTTGTTTTAGAAATATTCACTCAAAAAAAAGTTAGTACAATCAAAAAATTGGCAAAACGTTTTAAAATGCCGATTCATAATTTTTGTACTAATTTTAAGTTCAAAATAATTGCTAAAAAATATCATTTATACTCCTTATTATTATCATAATTGACAGCATTTTTTTTTTAAGTTCAGTATTTTGGAAATATAAAGAAAATCTCAAATATCTTAAAAATTGAATTGAAAAAAAATTTAAATTGAAATTATATGTATGAAAATGTATTTTAATTCTGGTTCGAGATCAGAAAAATTTTTTTTTCAAATGAAAAAATTGGCTAATTGCTGATCTGGACATACAGTAATAAAGGAGAATGTAAAAAACACAAAAATAGTAAGTAAATTTCATCTAAACTCAATAAAAAAAATCAACTGGATGTTAGCATAAATAACATTTTCTTTTGATTTGTGAGTTAAATAGAGATATTTGCAATTAGCACTTGCAAGGGCACGAAGAATGTTGATCAAGGTCATAGCTGACTAGAAAATGCATTCCATTCGGTTAGTGTCTAAATAACTTTTTGTGTGTATTCTCCATGATTACGAAATAAAAAAAAGAAAAATTTTTTAATTTGAAAAAATTTTGTCTGATCTCCAACCAGAATAAAAATACATTTTCATACATATAAGTATAAAAGATCAACTATAAAATAAAAACTTTACTATTGAAATTATATATTAAAAAAAATTGGCTGATTTTAGCAAATCGGTTACTATTAAGGATCTACTAAAATTTTACTAAATTTTGTTTGTATAATATTAACTTTTATAATATAACTGTTACAAAATCATCACAACTAATCGATTTTGATCAAGCATTAAGATGAATTAGGGCTTCATAAATTTTATGGTGAAACTGCTATACTTAGTCTACTTCTCCTATAATATATATATTTAGGTTTTTATGCGCTTGTATCTGTAAATAAGTTAGATTTTTAGATAATTAATCTAATTTCAGTGTGACTAATGTAAAAGTTTTTTTTTTTCTCTATCATTAGCCATCAATATTGTTATTTTTCTAATTATGACATACGATACTGTTTAGCCATTAATTTTATTTCACAATTGTTTTGAAAAAGTGAAAGCAGCAACAACCATAAATGATTGATATGTCTTCTTTACAAACAATTTATTAAGCAGGATTAAAGTCAATGGTTGCGGTCAATACATACAAAGCTTTATGTATAAAAGAATAATGTGACTGACTGACTTGCTGTCCGACCGTCTGACTCTCTAACACATTACATAGCAAGGAATTTGAAATTTGGTACATAGGTTTCTCTTTCATCGTAGATATCCGTTAAGATGGTATATTTGGAAATTTTGGGGCGGGGAAAAAGGGGAAGTCCCGCCTTTGATGGCCAGTCTAAAACCCTCTGTATGGGCTTACTCACTGAAAATATAATTTTTTTGAATTTTAACCAGTATCAAGGTAAAAAAGAAAAGTTTCTCCCTTAACTATGTAAAATATAAAATATGTGCGTTCCATGGAATATAGGCAAATCCACTGGTAAGGAAATTTTTGAAATTTTCACCAGAAACTTGGTAAAGTATGAGGTAATTCACAGATAAGACACCTTCTGGAATTTGTGCCAGGAACGTGGTAAAATCGAACCGCGAATAGGTAAATTTAAAACACTAGATAAGGTGAATGAAATGGAATTGAAATACTAGAGAAGGAGAACGAAACGCAATGGAATGGGGAACGAAATGAAATGGAACGGGTATCGAATGCAATTCAAACACTCTTTAAGGAGAACGAAATGGAATAAGACAGGGACAGCTGAAGCTACTTGTAAATTGGAATTAAAAACCTAGATAACCGGAACGAAATGAAATCGAACAAGGAATGAGTGGTATTCAAACACTAGACAAGGGGAATGGAATGGAGAATGAATGAAATTCAAACACTAAGCAAGGGGAACAAAATGGGATGGAACGGTGAACGAGTGGAATTGAAACACTAAACACAGGAATGGAGGCAGCCTGGATTTAAGTGATATTTATCAATTTGAATTTTTTTTAAGCCACTTTTCTCAAAAACTTATTTGTCAAAACTTCTGTTAATGGTAATGAAATTTAAGTAAATTATCATTAAACAGTAAAATCAGATTATTAAATAATTATACGAGGGCAGATCAATAACTCCGTGACTTTTTGAACAAAACACAGTTTTTTTTGCAAAAAAAAGAAAAATATATTTTTCAACATAATCTCCTTTTAGCTCAATACACTTGGTCCAACGTTTCTCCAATTCTTGTATCCCTTCCAAAAAAAATAGGATTTTTCGAATTCCATAAAATAGTCGTTGGAGCTAAATCTCTTTCCACCGAGCCATTTCTTTAGGTTTGGAAATTGAAAATAGTCACTGGGGACCAAATCCGGAGAATTCGGCGGATGAGGTGCCAATTCGTAAACCAATTCAACACAATTCACGTCAAACTATTACGTTTATGGTCAAATGAAAGCAAACGCGGCACCCATCTTGCAAACAGCTTTCTTAAATACAACTGATCATTTAAAATCGAAACCACACTGCCATATGGTATCAACAATCTTACGCACTTTTACTCTTCGATCGGCCAACACCATATCGTGGATTTTTTAGATATTTTCGGGTGTATTGACCTTCATTGGCCGTCCAGAACGTTCAGCGTCATTTTTACTTGTGCGAAAAATGTAAATTACTTTTTTACCATTAAAATCGATGGTGCAGAGTCCCCATAGTATTTATCAAGCTTTTCCTTGGTTTGAATGGCGGTTTTTTTGCAAAAAATAATATTTGATGAGCACTCTAAATTCATTTTTATCCATTTTTAAAAACATCCACGAGGTTGAATGTTTTGAACAGCTGTTAAACGTAAAGTAAATGACTGAACTTGCTGAAAATTTGACAGTAGTCTATTAACAGGTGGTGCTTGATGGGAGCAGTTTTGCATTTCATATAACTACTAGGGAATTTCGAAAAGTCATGTACTTATTGAATCGCCCTCGCAGTTAATTTTAGAAATGATAATTAAAATTATTTTATTAGCTATAAGATTCCTACTACAGCATAGGCATCCGCCAAGAACGACTTTTCTAAAAAATTTTACATGCAGGGGCAAAAAGTAGAGGTGGAAATCGAGAATGTCAAAACCCCTTTGACTAAATGTCTTATATTTAGAACATTTGTTCCCTAAAGAATGGGCTAAGTCAGTAAAGAGGTACTTTTTGGAATTTTTAATAAAAACCCAAAAAAAAACTAGAATTGAAATGGGAAAAAAGTAAGCCACAAGTAACCAAGCCCACACAGCTGAAGCTAGAATTTTTTAATTGCTAGGCTTCAGTGTAGAAATGCAATAAGCCGAGGGTTCTGAAATTTTTTACGGGGAGCAGCTAATAGGGCTACGGTCTCTCTCTTAAACCCTTGTGCTAGAAATTTAAATATGTTTTCCATGTACATAGTATGGGCGAATTAAATGATAAGATACTTTGTGGAATATCAAATAATAACATGTTTAAAATTAAGTTAAGTGGGGAAAAAGGGCATGTTGACGCACTCAGCGCAACAGCTGGAACTTGAAATTTGTCCCTCATGTCCTGATTTGTTTAAATTTTTTACGGTTAGGGAAAAGAGTAAAATCTCCTTATAATTTTTTGCACAATTTTTTTTTTTTAATTATGTTTATTTTCTAAAATTTTTAACTAATCTTCGCTGGTGATTTCAGCAAAATATTTTAATGATTTTTAAAAACCGAGTTGTTAAAATTATAAAAGTTTGATACACCTCTTTTCATAAGTGAAGATTAATTTTTCCAGTTGAAAACTTTTAAAATCTAAATTATAAACAAAATGTCAATAGATATTAAAAATAACTCTAAATTAAAAAAAAAAAATAAATAATATATTGTACATTTCAGTTAAAATATACGCCTGATTTTAGCTAGTCGATTCCCATTAAAGTGATAGAATTTTTTTGTATCACAAATCTTAACTATAAATGATTAATCTGCTTTAATTTTTAAATAAACTTAGATTAAAAGCTTGTTATGAATAAATAAAAATTAATCTTGATGTTTATAAAAATAAAAGGAAACTGTAAGAAATTATCTTTGTTTTCAATTAACCGATTTTTTATTATATATATTTCAATAACTTTAAATTATGAATAATTTCAAATTATCATATGACAACCCTGGAATTATAATTATTATAAATGCAGTAGTATTTTAATGATTTATGTTTTATTTCAGAACGAAATAAATTTTTGCATATTATTAATTTCATTTATAAAAAATATATAATAACCGAAATAATTTTTATTAAACAATTTAATTGTTGTATTTTCGTACAAAAATTTGAAAAAAAAATTATAGTTTAATTGTTTTTGTAGTTTAAAATAATTTCTTAAACATTTCCCATCAACATTGATTTTTTAAATAAAGATTTGGCAAGTTTGGAAAAAAAAATTTTTCCAATTTTTTTAATTGCAATCATAGTAAATATCTATGAGTATTAAATTGTATTTTTATAATTAAATTATATTTATCCAGTTAAAAAATATAAAGTAGCTTTAAAGTACGGGGTTGAAAATGGATTAGTATGTATGTAGTTAATATTACTCATACGTCGTCATGCCCCTACAATTGTAAGTAAGAACATCAGTGCGTATGATTTATTTTATAATAATAATACGTCACTTGTACTACTTACTCATATATGCTGATTTAAAATCAGCTAGCAGAAATTGTATTATTATTTTACATTTTAACATTTAACTACTCATCCATTTAAGTAAATATTTCTTACAACTACTTATGTGAATGCAATCATCAAATATACATGTAACATACATACATGAAGAATAATCTAAACTATACTAAACGAAGAAACCTTTTTAAATTACAATCAGTGCAATTTTTATTATGTGAATTAAATTTATGAAGTCTTACTAGTTGGTTTTGTTCCTAGTACAGATACTTATACAGAATAATACTTACCATTTAGCTGTATGTGTATATGTGTATGCACATATATTCTCAGCAACGGATGTAGAAAAAACTGAAAGGAAAAAAAAAACAAAAATAAGAAATAAACTTAACAGGAAAGCAATTTCCTCATGCAAAGGAGGCAAGTTATATATTAAATGTGAATATGCAATAAAAGTCATAAGATGGAATTTAGATTCATAACCTAACATATGACGACAGAATCATAGAATATTTGTAAAAAATATAAATAAAAAAAAAAAATAAATATGAATTGAATTCTCGAGAAAAGAAACAAAATGAAATCTTTAGTTATTAAATAAAACATTTTATTGCCGTTAGTATTTATGTTTGAGATAAGAGTTAAAAATAAAAAAAAAATAAACATTACAAAATATGAAACGGTAATGAAAGCAGTTTTTTCTGGAATTATTATTTTAATGATTAAATAAAAAAATACATTTAAAAATGTTTGTATTTTCTTTTAAAGTAATCAAAAAACTTGCCAGATATCATACATGGGACGAATTAATTGAGTGGATTTATTATATCATAAACATTATATCGACATCAATTTGAAAGAAATTATTTATATTATCATTTGTTACACTCATAAAAAAAGTCTGTAATGGCAACTGAAAATTTTGCTAATTTAAGCTCAGCGGTATTTTTTACTAATCTTAGCAATACATGTCTACTGACGTATAGTACAATGAAATTTGTAGAGAAATTACTAAATTTTAGTAAACTTTTTGTAAAGTGTAATTTAACATCTGTTTGCTAAAATCAGCAAAAAAAATTTACTAAATATTATTATTATGAGTACAAAAATTCAAATTTATTTTTTTTTCATCGAGCATTAAAATTTTTTATTTTATTTATTTATTTTTTTTTTTTCAAAAAATATTTTAGACAAAATAAAAAAGAAAAAAAAGTCAAAGGCTTAAAAATTTTAAAAACCAACGAATTCATCAATGTGTTTTAACTTGGTAATTTCTGTTTTGAAAAATATTTTAGTAAATTTTTTTTTAACTTTTTTTAATTGTTTTTTAGGGCTGATTTTTGAACTAAAAAAACTTTTTAGTGCTATTTTAAGTAGATGTCCTATTTTAAGACATGAGTCGGTATATTCACTTCCCATCCCTTTTTAATCTATGCAACATTTTAAGGCAATTTAAGTTTGTAGGTTTTAAAATTAATAAATTTCTTTGCTAATTTTAGCAAATGGGTTTTCAAAAATTTGTAAAATTATTTCTGAAATTAACAACAAAAATTTGTAAATATTCTGTAAAAGTTCTGTAATTAGTAAAATGTAAATAGCAAAAAGATTTGTTGAATAATAATTTTTTTACTAAAAATTAGTTTAAAGATAATAAAGTGGGTTTAAAAATCGTTTACAAATTTTTCTTAATTTCTTTGAAACTTAAAAATATTTTCAAGTTTTTTTCAAAACAATTTTAAACTCTTTTGTCAATCTGTATTTAGTTTAGAATTTAAATTAAAGATAATGATTTAGGGATTTTTTAATTTTATTCATTAGTGACAATTGCTTTAAATTTTATTGACATCAGTAAAGCAGTTAATCAAGATTTGCAAATGAAAATAAAAAAAATGGAAATTCCAACCGTTGCTCGTTGCATTCCATTTCGTTCCCCTGATCTACCTCTTATTATTATTATTTCAAATGGCACTACGCACCGCGACCATAATAGGTCTTTTGTGCTGCCCAGAATCACCCTAAAGGTTCAAGCTATTGATTAAGCCAAGAACTTTGCCGGGTGAAGTGTTCCAAATGTCGGAAGGCGACAAGAAACGGTCACCCAAAAACTTGATCCACCTGACACAAAGCCCAGGACAATCGCATAGGACATGCTCTGACGTCTCCGATTCCAACCCGAAAAACCTGCACAGTACAGTGTCCGATTGACCCTTCTTGTGCCTATGGTACCCAAGGTTGCAATGTCCAGTAAAGTATCCAGTCAGGGTCCTTGGGTCCCTTTGACCAAGGGCCAGTAGTCGCCCAGACCCACCACTGGGCATAGATATAAATCTCTTAGCCTGTCGTTGGCCACGAGATGTTTGCCAATAATCGTAAAATCTCGACTCTCTCCACAACCTGAGCCTCTCCTTAATATAGCCCACCCCGCAGAAAGGTTCAGGGCCTATAAAGGGCCGGCCTTTCGTTGCCCTCATGCCCCTTATGGCCCGGAATCCATCCCAGGGTAAGGGAGTTGCTCCTACCGAGTCGGTTGAGTGCCGTAATACATTCCATGACAAGTTTAGATGACACCTCGTGGGACATAAGAGCCCTGAGTGCCGCCTGACTGTCAGAGAGAATATAGATACGAGATCTGACCACACGCTTCCGTAGGCATTCCTCCACACACATACATATGGCGTAGATTTCCGCCTGAAAAATGGAGGGATATTTGCCCATGGGAAGGGCGCGTTGGAAACCGGGTCCTAAAACCAGCCCCGATGGCATCCGTAGGACACGTCTCGCTGGCGCCCGTTATACCAATGCACGCCAGACGGTAGATCCTCTTAAGAGCACACATCGGTTTCGACTGCTCGACCTTAGGCCACCATGCGAAGGCCGCATAGGTGATCATAGGTCTGACAATAGTAATGAATGACCAATACACCATCCGCGGACTCAGACCCCATGTCTTCCCAAAGAGCCTTTGGCAGGCATAAATAGCTCTGGTGGCAGGCATAAAGAGCTCAGGTTAGAGATTTGTCAATTCGTGGCCCGTTCTATTCCATTTGGGTCCATCGTAAATCTGTGTTCCAATAGCTGACGTTCACTGTTTCATTCCATTTATTTTTCCTGGTGTGGCTATTAAATTCCACTATATTAAATATCTTTAAAATAAATTTGTGTTTTAATTCCAATCATTCCCGCTCTTCCATTCCATTTCGCTCACCTGGTATACTCTTTTAATTAAATTGATTAGCCACTCCATTCCCTTTCGTTCCCTATGTTAAGTGTTTCTTTTACCATTTCATTTCATATTGTTTCTACGTGAAGCAATGTCCTATTTGCAGGACACTTATGAGAAAACCAAAAATATGTGTTAAATATCTCTAAAATTTATTTGTGTTCTAATTGCACACGTTGCCCTTACCATTTCTCTTCCCTGGTCTAGTCTTTCAATTCTATTCGTTGCCCATTGCACTCCATTTCATTCCCCATGTTTACTCCTTCTTTTCCTCTCGCTACCGTTTCATTTCATAACGTTCCAATTTGGAACAACGTTCCATTGCATGAAAAGCAAAGAAAAAATCATGTATTCTAACTTTTCTCGCCAAATGTGAACACATGCTTTATTAATCAGTTTTTATTAACCAGATAGAAAAACAAGGCAAAGTGTTGGTCAAACGATGACAATTAAAAATATTTACCAGATTGCAGAAATCTTGTTCGGCCCAAGTCTTTCATGCTAAATGTAATGAAATATTAAAAAAAAGATAATACAACTGAATCGTTGCAATAAGTAAGAAATTTAATGAATTCTGTATACCCTACACCATTGCATGGCGAGCGTATAATAACCCTTTGGGAAAAATGGGGTCAGTTGAAGCTCGAACGCCTCTCCCGTGACCGGTGCAAAAAGGGCTGAACCTATCTTGTGAACTGTCACATGGTCAATGCATATAGGAACCACTTAATAGTAGCTACTCCATGACTCGTGAAATAGGAGCGATCTGGAAGTGCCTGCTCTGTGATGTGTCCAGTCACCGGTGAAAACAGGATGGATGCAGCACATATCAGGGAAGTAGTAAAAATATGCTTGATAAAACTCAAATATTTCTTATGTGTCCGCAATTTATAAATTAACTTAAACACATAATTAATAATCTATTTTGTAATTATTGTTGATCTTCTAAGTTGTACTTTGTTGTTGGTTTTTGTCAAATTTAAAATCATATCATGTTTTAAATTAAATTTAAATTTTTAATTTATTTATTTATAAAATTTTTCATTTTTGATTGTAAAAGCGTTTTTTATTATTATTCAAGTTTAATTTAATTAAAATGTTTAATTTACATTGATTTTTTAATTTTATATTATCTAATTTGTAATTGTCTAAACTTTAATTTACTTTATATGTTCTTTATTTAAAAACAATTATTTATTTAAATTTATATTTTGTTTCTTTAGTTTTATGGCAACAAGGATTGAATTGACCTCGAAGGACTTACACCCAGAAATGTTTTTCCCATTTCCATTTTATTCTATTATTTTTATACCCTCCACCATATATGGTGAGGGTATATATCAGTTTGTCATTACATTTTTAACATGTCGAACTATAGTTTTAAGACCACATAAAGTATATATATTCGTTATTCTTATGGAAATTTAAAGCAATTTAGCAATGTCCGTCGGTCTACCTGTTGAAAGGGTGATCATGACTCCAAAACGCAAGCGAATGTGATTTTTTTTATCTTGATTAAAGGATGTCCTCTCGAGAAGTTTGGTAATGAAAATGAACAAAATTGGTCCAGCGGTTAAAAAGTTATTGAGTTAAAATGTGAAGGTACTTCTCAATTTTCCATACAAATGGGGCAGAGACTGGCGGGTAACAAAATTTTTACTTGTTTTTTACCGGCCGCTTAGAATTAAATTTTATTTTATATTCACCTCAAATATTTTTCACCTCAAACAATTTTTTTAACACCAACATTTTTTTTCACCACAAAAAATTTTTTGCACATAAAATTTTTTTTTTTCTATCACCATAATTTGTTTTCACATCCGGAAAAGTTTTTCACCTCAAAAATTTTTGTTTACCTCCATAATTTAAATTATAAAGTTTTTTACATTACAGTGAGAACATTTTTTTTTGGGGCATTGGTGGAGGGTATTCAAAGATCCGGCATAGCTGATTTTAAGCATTTTTTTCTCGTTTTTATTATTTCTTTTGTTTTTGCTTTCTTTTTTATTTCTTTGAGAAGAAAATCAAAACATTATCTTAAACAGTAGAGCGGTTGCTTGTAAGCAAAACGTTGTGTGATCGAACCCTACTAACGCTCGGTCGATATTTTCAAATTATTACTATTTTATTTTAATCTATTTTTGTGTCTGTTTTTTTTACATAAGTATTATGAATGATTCTTTTGCAAAATAGAGAAGATCTGATCAAATCTCTTTAAATCCAATTTGATCTGGTTTCAGATATTTTTATATAGGCTAAGATATGTTATATGTGATACATTTTTTACCAGATGTTGGCCACATCTGTTTAAAGGGTGGCGCAAAAATAACCTTCCGATGTTTTTTGGCTGTAATTTAAAAAAAAAATGAAAAACTTTGATTTTTCTTGTGGATTATTTTTATTTGGTCTTTTAATTTTTTTTACATCAAGTCGAGAATATGATGTCATGTAAATGGCCGCCGCCACAGTTGATTGTCATTTGAGCCCTTTTTATAGCATTTTCCATCACTTTGGCCAAAACTTCCGGCGATAGGTCCTCACATTCTTGACGGATATTGTCTTTAAGAGCTGCAAGAGTCTGAGGCTTGTTGACATAAACCCGCGACTTCAAAAAGCCCCACAAAAAGAAGTCTGGAGCGGTCAAATCAGGCGATCTTGCTGGCCAGTGCAAATCGCTAAAACGGGAGATTAGGCGCCCGGGAAATGCATCCTTCAGCATATCGGTTGTGGCACGTGAAGTGTGTGGCGTTGCACCGTCTTGTTGGAACCACATGTTTTCCAATCCCAATTCATTAAGTTGCGGCAAAAAGAACTCGTTGATCATTGCTCTGTAGCGCTCACCATTCACAGTAACCGCGACGTCTTCGAAGAAAAAAGGTCCGATGACTCCTCCAGCGAAAACAGCACACCATACAGTGACTTTGAGCGGGTGTAATGGCTCTTCGTGGGTTACACGCGGATTTTCAGTGCCCCAGAAGCGTAAATTTTGCTTATTTACGTACCCGCTAAGATGGAAATGGGCCTCATCACTCATGATTATTTTTGATGAAAAATCATCTTCATTATTGCTCAAATAAATAGTCACCAATATTCCGCGTTCTGGAGCAGTGTAGCGTAACATTGTTTATTAACGTGTATTTCGCATGTGTTTACTACACAAATGTCAAAACAGAACTGACATTAGGGGCCAATCGCAAAATTTATAGCATTTTATGATAGGAGGATTACTTTTGCGCCACCTTGTATATAAAAAAGGGATCTGGAAAATGTGTTGACATAAGCAGATCTGATCATATAGGATCATATCTGATGACAGATCTTTTCATATCTAAAAATATATGCTAAATTTCTGAATGTCTTTGTACAAATTTAATATCATATCTTAGCCATTTCAAGAGTTTAAAAATTTTGTTTAAAGAATTCCCCGTAAAAAATATGATTTTATACCCAGTTAAAAAATGTTTGACCATAAAATGTATCACATATTATGTCATATCTTATATATAAAATCAGATCCAGTACCAGCTCTAACTAGATCTAAACATATCTGATCAGATCAATTCACTTTTACACGGGCTCCCGAAATTTTCTGAAATGAAATTTTTCAGCAATTTCATATAGATTTTTCGCTATATTTAACGGATCATTTTTCCAATAATTTAATAAGGATCAGACACCTTTCCGCAATTCGGTCCGCTTCCTGGAATCTGATTTAAATAGTACTGAAGTCGGTATTTTTCGTGGTCGGGCTTGACTGACTATAATATTTTTACTTGTTTATTATTTGCACTACACTCAGAAAAAAAATAGTAGAAAAATTTGTAAACTGTTTTCAATCCCACTTAGCTATTTCTGTACAAATTTTAAGTAAAAAAAAAATATTATTTACTAAATTTTTTTGCTATTTACATTTAACAAATTACAGAATTTTTACAGAAAATTTACAAATTTTTGTTGTTAACTTCTGAAATCATTTCAGAAATTTTGGAAAACTGATTTGCAAATATTAGCACAAAAAAATTATAATTTTAAAAAAGTGGATATTGAAAGAAATTATATATCTAATAATTAAAACTTAAAGATACAAACTTAAATTGCCTTAAAATATTACGTAGATTGAAAGAAGTAATCGGAAGTGAACACAACCGACTCGTGTCCAAAAATAGAACATCCACTTAAAATAGCTCTAAAAACCAGCCCTTAAAGAAATAAAATTTGACCTTTATATCCAAAAAAAAATTTTAAAAATATTTTTCAAAAACAAAAATTAACAATTAACAAATTAATATAATATGAGAAATTCATTTATGTTTTAACTATTGTTATAGAAATTTCTTTCACAGCTGGAAAAATCTAGCGCAGAAATAGCTGGAAATAACTAGAATACCTGACTACGGGAGTACCTTGTGATGCAGCTAGACAGTTTTAATAAAGCGCTGAAGTGTTAAGAACTAAAGTGTGGCTAATGTTTAGTCTATTTACATCGTGTGATTAAAGTATGCTATTAAAGTATTTTCTGTTATTTAAGTGCTTGTTATAAATAAATAGTGCTATAAATAATTTCAAACTGTGTTTATTATTTGCAATATAGAAAGCACTCGATTTATTTCAGAGGTAAATAAATCAACGATTTTATAAAGGGTAAAATCGTAACAGTATTTTAAAAGCCTTCAATCTTTTTTTTTAAATTTTGTATAAAATATTAAAAAAAAAAAGTAAATAAAACAATTTTTTTCAATAAAAATATATAAATTTGTATATTTGAATCCGTAAGACTACTAATTTTTTCAACTAATTTCATTGTACTACATGTCAGCAGACATGTGTTACCAAGATTAGAAAAAATCCCGCCGGGCTCAAATTAGCATAATTTCCCGTAACAACAGCAACATTTTCAGTTGCCAATACAGTCTTTTTTGGTGAATGTACACTCAAAAAAAAAATTAAACAAGAATTTAGAAAAATTAACTTATTTAGAGGAAAATTTGAAATGAAAACAGCGTCAAAGACACTTTTTACCAATATTTAATAAAATTTTCCTTGAAATTAAGAAACAAATTTTACTTAAAATTTGGTCAAAATTTCTAAATTATAGAAAAATTTTACTACTAAGAAGTAAATTTTTATTAGAAAACAGTAAAATTTTCTCCTAATAAGTTCATAGATCATCTAAAATTGTACTGTTAGTTAGGAAATGTTTCCTTGATTTTAAGAAAAATTTTATTTTATTTAAGATCATTAGATAATTTTTTTTACTAAAAACTAGGACTTAACTCCCTCAAAATAAGAAAATATTTTCTAACAACAAGTTAAATAGCACTTCTTTTAAGTGAAAATCATCCTGATCCTGCTTCTATCATAAAGGTAATATATTTTACTATATATTTTAAAGTACTTTACACTCATTTTTGTGTCTTTCAACTTTCGGAGGACTTCCGCTTTGTGAGGACACTGCTCATAACAAGCTTTTTGCTATACAATTTTGTCTTAAAACAAATTAAAAAAATGTACTGCAGGATACCCTGAAACGTTATAAATTGTGACAAACTCAGATCCTTTAACGGTTCTGCTTCAAAGAACTAGAAAAACTGACGCTCTACCTGACACACTGCATCTATGGCTAAGGAACACTGGGGGTCCTTTGTCTTCTTAAATTAACTAATTTAAGGAAATTGTTGCAGAAATACAAAATATCACAGTTAAATTTATTGTTATTATTGGAAAATGGAAAAATGACATAAGTTTATTTTATGGAATTTTTAGCTTAAACTTTATTTGACATATACAAATTTAAACTTTTTTTATTATTAAGTGAAAAAAATAGTTCAATAAATATAAAGTTTAATAAGCGCTATGTCAATTATAGAAAAGCCATTATGCCGTAATGTATAAAATGCGCCTGCGATGTTTTGTATTGTAGTCAACAAACAAATTTATTACATAAAAGCGCAAATTCGAACATTTTTACTCTTTGCTAACAAAATTTTATTTAAGCTACTTTAAGTTCAATATTTAAGACTGTTAAGATTAGAGATGGGCACATGAGAGATTTTTGACTCACACGCACGCACGATCACGAAGCAAAAATTACAATCATGCACGATAGTTTTTTTAAATTGTTACTTTAATTTATTTTATTTAATAAAATTTTTTCCTGAAAATTAGGAAAACTAATTAGTTTGTTTTTAATTGATTGTTTTTTGGAATAGAATATTAAAAACATTTTAAAAAAATCCTATACCAAATTTTATTAGTTTTTAAAAGTTAGAAAACTTTTACTTGAAAAAAAGAATATTTTATCAAAATTTATCTGAACTAAGTTGCATGAAAATTTTCCTTAGAAATAGTTCATCAGTTTATAAAATCAAGTAAATTTTTATCATTACATAGGAAAAACTTTATTACTTTTTGTTTTTAATTATCTGAACTAATTTTTAGAAAACAATTCTTCAAAATTAGAAAATGGTATACTTAAACAATGAATTTTGAAATGACTTTCTAAAATTTAGTTAATTTTACTACTCGCGAAGAAAAAATGAACACACATTAAGTTCAAGTACTTTCTCGATTTAAGTTAGACACATTTTTTGAAGTAAATGGGAGTAAATTATGTCCTAAATTTTTTTTTGAACTAAACTTAATTTTATTACATTTGAGTATGCAAATTTCTTAAAATTAAAATGGTTTTCTTAAAATTAATAAATTTTTATTTAATTGACTTGTTTTGTTTTTCCTAAAATCAAGAAATATTACTTAGGAAAAATATGAACTAATTCTGAGTATATAAACTATTTCGTTTTTCCTCAAACTTAGAATTTTTTCTTCTTTTTAAGAAAATTTTTCTAAGTTTTAATAAAATTTTACTTAAATTGAGGACAATTTATAAACTATTTTAAAGGGAATTTTTTATTACATTTTAGTTCATGTCTTTTTTTTTTAGTTCTACTAGTTTTTTGTACTACATGTCAGCAGACATGTGTTACTAAGATTAGAAAAAATACCAGCAGCATTTTCAGTTGCCACTACAGACTTTTTTGGTGAATGTAGTTTCAACTAATGGTAGTAAAATTTTAATGTAAATAAAAATTCAATACATTGGTTCGGTGGTAATCGATGATAATATCAAAAAAAAATATTTTTTTTCAGATTTTTCCCCAATTATTAAGACTATTATAATTTGAAAATATTATCCTATTATAATTTTGTTAGTGCATTGTATTACTTTGTTTGTGTGATTTATTTCAGTAAATATTCAACAAAAAATTGTCAAACTAAATCTGTTTTAACTGTTTGCCACTAAAAAAATATTCTATATCATAATTTTTCGAATACTAAGTATAAATATATATTTTCTTAGCTGCTGTTAGTAGTATATTTTTCGATAACATGACATGTACATATTGAATTATGCATCGTAAAAACTGTCTGGCTTATAAGTGCATGTTGCCACACTATCATCGCCATATGCACTATGGTTCTTGTTATTACGACTATTGAACTTTTATATTTCTTTAGTGTGTGTGTGTGTGGGTGTGTTTGTCTATCTATCTACCATTCAGACTTTATTAACTGTTATCGTATGCAATCTATTTTTATTAGATTTTCAATTTTATTCCATTTTATTTTATTTAATATAATTTCTTGATTTTTGTTTTTTTTTTGTGTTGTTTTGTCGCAGACATAAAATGACTATAAATTGTAAGATTATTTGATTTGATTTTTATGTGTGTTTTTTTTTGCAATTTTTTATATAATCAAATATATTGACAATATAAAATGATAATTATATGCAATATACAACTATTACATGCATTCATATGAATGTTTTATTAACTTCAGACTTGAGAATCTTATTTAAACTAGATCAGGAAATTAATAAACCAGATGCAATTTTCATAAATGTTAGTGAAAAATTTTTAAATTTAACCAAAATGAAAACAGCCCAATAAAAGAAGACATTTTGTAAAAGTCCGGCTACTACTAGAACCACAGTGCACTGAATGTTAGCCATAAACGGGGATTAGTTATTAAAAGCCAGGATTTCGCAATAAATTTTTTGTAGAATTATTTATTAATAAATAAAATAAATTATGAAGGGTGGTTAATTTTTAAGGGCCGATGTTGAATATGAACCACACCTAAACGTCAAGTGTTTTTCTGCATTTCATTTGACATTTCTCAATTTCAGACTAACTCAATTTGAACCATTGAAAGATGCACAATCGAGCAACTCGTTAAAGTTATTCAGGCTTATTACACAGTACGACAAAATCAGATTCTACTTTAGTTATTGGATTTAAAATTACCAACATTGTATTTTTAATGAATTTCGTACATTTTTGATTATTTTGTAACTTTACATGAAAATTAAAGCGCCATCTAACGGAGAAAAAAATTGTTTTTTTAATAAAAAAAAAATTCAAATTTAATTCCCTTTTCAAAACTGGCTCAAGCATCAAATTCGGGTAACCTATTCTGTTTTTATAGTATTACATTGCAAGTGAACCTCCACGGTCCTTCGAAGCTTAAAAATCGATTTTCTTAAAATTCTGATGTGCTTCAGGTTGGTTGAAAAGTTCCTGCGCTCGAAATGAAAGAATACTGTTTTTGTTACGAAATATAATCTCCTAGAAGCTCAATACACTTGTTCCAATGATCTTCCAATAATTTTATCCCATCCTTATAATAGTTTTCCGGAAGCTCTGCAAAATAACAGTCTACGGCTGTTATGGCCTCTTCATTCGACGAAAAATGCTTTCCACGAAGGAATTGTTTGAGATTTCTGAAGAGATAGTAGTCACTGGGAGCCAAATCTGGTGAATACGGTGGATGTTCAAGCAATTGAATTTAGCCATCGTCAAAACACTTGTGAGCGGGTGCATTGTCTTGATGAAAAATTATTTTTTTCTTCTTTAAACCAGGTCTTTTTTCAAGAATTTTTTCATCCAGCTGATCCAAAAAGCTGCAATAATATTCAGAGTTGATTGTTTTACCTTTCTGAAGATAATCAATCAACAAAATTCCTTTTCCATCCCAAAAAACTGATGCCATAACCTTCTTTGCTGATCGTTGTGACTTCACCTGCTTTGGAGCTGAACAACAAGCTTTAGTCCACTGTAAACATTCTTGTTTCAATTTAGGATCATGGTGGTAGATCCAAGTGTAATCCATAGTTATAAAACGACGCAAGAAGTCGGTTTTATCCGGCTTAAAACGCTCCAATTCACGCTGAGAAATTTGTTTTCGATCCAGTTTTTGTTGAATTGTTAATGTGTGCGGCACTAATTTTCCAAACAGTTTTTCATACGTAATTCTTCATGTAAAATATGGAGTACTCGTTCGTCTGAGATGCCAATGGCATTAGCAATTTCACGCTTAGTCAAACTTGGATCTTCACTAACCATATTATGTACCTGCTCAATGATTTCTGCTGTGGTTGCAGTTTTTGGTCGTCCTTCGCGTGGATCGTCTTCAAGGCTGGTACGACCACATTTAAATTCACCAGCCCAAAATTCAACGGTGCGTTTTGAAGGTGAGGACTCCTTATACACTTCTAACAATTGTTCATAAATTTCCTTTGCTTTTAAACCCTTCAAAACAAAGAATCTAACGACTGCACGATATTAAATTTTTTCCATATTAAAAAATCAATGACACGTCAACACTGAAAGAATTGACAGAATGACTTGCAACTTTGCATGTGTTCTCAGGACAATTATACCAACTTGAGAAAAAGAAGTTTGGAGCTAGCAGTGCCATCTCTTGGTGAGCGCAGGAACTTTTCAACCAACCTGTACAGCAAAACGCCGAGGCAAGTATTTCTTTATTTGAAGCCCTTTTTTCATATTCTGTTAACATTTGTCATGGGTACTAACCACTGTCGTACTGTGTTATGAAAATGGGTGTTCAAATCAAAATGCATTTCGTGCACTTCGTAATTTTTTTTTTTTTGGTCAGCATAATTGACCAAATGTGTCCACAATCGGGATAATTGTGGGCAAATTTCAGCAAACCGGGTCTGTGAAAACACCTGTGCATGCTCGCCCAGTTCGGTTTGCGGAAAACATTGCTGTTGTTCGCGATAGTGTGTCATGAGGTCGGCCAATCATTTACCATGAATGGTGTTCGCTATCGCGAGATGATAACAAACTTATTGTGGCCAGAAATTGAGGATATGACCCTGCACGATATGTGGTTTCAACAGGACGGTGCCACTTGCCACACAACTTACAAATTCAATGGCCGTATTATCCCACGTGGTGGCGATGTCAATTGGCCGTCAATATCATGTGATTTGACAACGTTAAACTTCTTTCTTTGGGGTTATTGGAAAGAAAAGGTGTACTTCGATAAGCCAGCAACAATTGAAGAGCTAAAGGATGAGATAATTCGGCACATTAACGTCATAGAACCTCAATTATGCCTCAGCGTCATCGAAAATTTGGACCATCTCATGGAGGTGTGCCGCCGAAGTCGCGGAGGCCATTTGGCCGATATTTTGTTCCATACATAAATGAACCATACCATATTATCATAATAAGAAGAAATGACAATAATTTCCTAAATAATTTGTGTTTTATTCAAAAACAACATCGGCCCTTAAAATTTAACCACACTTTATCAAATAAAGTTTAAGTTAAAAATCCCATAAAATAAACTTATGACATTTTTCCATTTCCCAATAATAACAAGAAATGTAACTGTAATATTTTGTATTTTTGCAACAATTTCCTAAAATAAGTTATTTTAAGAAGACGAAGGACCCCCAGTGTTCCTTAGTCATAGATGCCGTATGTCACTTAAATAAAATAAATTTTTTTTTAAGACCAAGGAAATATTTCCTAACTAACACTAAAATTTTAGATGATGTATAAACTAATTAGGAGGAAATTTTACTGTTTTCTAATAAAAATTTAGTTCTCAGTAGTAAAATTTTTCTATAATTTAGAAATTTTGACCCAATTTTAAGTAAAATTTGTTTCCTAATTTTAAGGAAAATTTTATTAAATATTGGTAAAAAGTATCTTTGGCGCCGTTTTCATTTAAATTTTTCCTCTAAAAAAGTTATTTTTTCTAAATTCTAGTTCATTATTTTTTTTAGTGTAATTATGCCTTAAAGCTCACAGCGGATTTAAAAGTGGGCAAAAAAGGCTAACAGCCGGTTATTTTTAAATGTTTTATACTTGACATAAGAATAATAAAAATATTTCAAGTTAGCACCTCCCTACCACCCAAAGTTGAAAGCTGTAATTGCCATTGGAGAAAGGTGTTTTAAAATTCTTTATTTTTTTTTCTTTTCATTTCTCAAATAATTTTGTTTGCATTTGATTTTAAGTTTCTAAAAATAAAAGTCATTTAAATTTTAATCTTTGTTTATAACGATTCTATTATGTTTTTTGTGTTGTGTTTTCATTTGTTTTTCCTTTACTTGCTGCTTTCCCTTAACACTAATAAATTTATTTAAAAATTGTATATTATTTGTTGTGTTGTGTGTGTGTTAGTGTTTATAATGTTGGTGTTTGTTTATCACTTTGATCTTAATACTTTTTGCCAATTTGTTAGCTGTTTTATTGCTGCAGTGTGTTGTTTGTTTGAAAATGGGTTAAAAAAAAAACTAAATATTTATCGTATTTTTTTTTTTTTTTTGGAGCTTTCTCTATTCATTTGGTGTTTTGCCATCGTTGTATACATATAAATGTAATCCTCAACTTCTGTATGTGTGTGTGTGTGTGTGTTTGTTACTTTTTGAAAGAGCAGCGTGACTTCCGTTTTAAGTGTTTATCAACAAGATAATTTGTCACAGTTATTGCCAATGAATGTTAAGGGCCAACATTTATATACATTTATACACAGTTATATCTTAATAATGATACAATATTTTAGTTTTGTTTTTTTTTTGTTAAAGACAAAATAATATTTATTAAGACTATAAAATAACAATAAATAATTTATAGTTTAAAGTAATAAAAATTTTGCTGATAATAATCAGTACAATATTTTATAGCCAACAAATTTTTATTAAGACCAACATTTGGCACCTTTTTGATATTAATTCCTATACAAATTAAGAAATATATGTAATATTAATTTTATGTTATCATTTTGTATTTTTAGTTATATTTTATCCAATGTTTCTTCTCCTTACACTGAACCAGAATGTGTACACTTAAAAAAGTTTGTAAGCTAAGATAACTGAAAATATCATTTAAAAGAAATGATATTTCATTTAAAAACCGGTCCACTTAATTTTCATTTAAATTAAATACCATTTGCTATTTATTTTTAAATGTTGATTAATCAACTGACACATCCGTAAGAAACAAATGATATAATCAGTTAAAATAAATGTCAAAATTTTACCTGCCAATCCTTAAAAAATAAATGTTTTTTTCATTTATTTGATATTATTTCCGTTTTTGTATTTTTTTCTTTTTTTTTTAATATAATCGTACAATACAAAATGTATGTATGCATATGAAGCTATAGACACTTTTTGTATGAATGTGTTTGTATATGTATGTGTGTTTATAAAGTTCTTGTAATTTGTATAGAAAAATTTTGTATATATACAACCAATTTAAATAAAAAAAAAACAAATTGAAATTTTTTGAATATTTTTTTTTTGAAACAGACAGCAAACAAAATTTAAATTTGTAATAACTGTTACGGACACAAATAAACCGCAAGTTTCCGTTTTGTGGGTAAATTTTTATTAAATTTCAAACAAATGAAAAAAATAAATGAAACTGAAAAAAATCGGTAAATGATAGTAAATTATTTCGAATAAATGTATAAAAAATTTAATATAGATATTTCTTTGAAAAATAAATGTATCTTCCTTTATTTTTAAATGGAACGGAAAACTTTTTTATTAAACTACAAACAGTTAACTACATAATATTCTGAGTGTAAGTGAAATTAATATTAAAACTCTGGTAAATTTTTACGTTGGTTTGGTTAATTTTTCGTTGGTTTACTTTGCCATTAACTAGAATTTAAAAAACTACCTTATTTGGAGGAGCAATTTAAATGAAAGCGGTGCTTAAGACATTTTTTTACCAATATTTCATAAAATTTTCCTTAAAACTAAGAAACAAATTTTACTTCAAATTTGGTCAAAATTTCTTTATAATTTTTATATGTAGAACTAAATTTTTATTAGAAAACAGTAAAATTTCCTCCTCATTAGTTCATATATCATCTTAAATTTTTACTAAAAACTAGGACTTAACTCCCTAAAAATAAGAAAATATTTTCTAACATCAAGTTAATAAGTGAAAATCATCCTTAAATTTGATTAAAAATTGTCTAATACATATAAAACTGTTTCTATGGTAAAGGTAATATATTTAATTATATATTTAAAAGTACTTTACACTTATTATGTAAGTATTTTCCCACTTTCGGAAGACTTCCGTTTAACTTTTAATAAGATTTTTGTTATACATTTTTGTTTTTAAATTAAACTGAATTATATAGGGTCCGCCATCTAACGTTTTTTTCTCAACTAGTGCTTATTTCGTGAATGGTAACACTTAGCTCATGTCTGATTTGACAGATAATAAGTTTTATCCTTCCGCTGAACAAATATGGTTGTGTATACACTTGAACAACGCTGGGAAATATTGCGACATTACTTTGAAAATCATGGTAAAGTTGCAGATTGTCATCTTTTCAATGTCATCTTTTCAGATTAAGCTAATTTTGATCTTGGCGGGTATGTAAACAAGCAAAATTGTCGCATTTGGGGCACAGAAAACCCGCACGCATACATTGAAAAGCCGATGCACCCAAAACGAGTCACTGTTTGGTGCGGATTTTGGTCCAGAGGCATAATTGGGCCATTTTTCTTCGAAAATGAGCAAGGAGTGGCCGTTACAGTCAATGACGATCGTTATCGGGCCATGTTGAAAGAATTTTTGTTCACAAAAATTGAAGAGGAGGATATTGGCAACATTTGGTTTCAACAGGACGGCGCTACGTGCCGCCGAAGCTACACTCGATGTTTTGCGCCCTGTTTGCTGTAGGCTACTGCATAGCCAGCCGAGGCAGCCATTTGAATGAAATTATTTTCCATTAATGACCGGAAGGATTGTACTTTCAAATAAAAAAAGAAATTTGAGAAAATATTCAGTAGTTTTTTTTTATAGCATTTTCAAAAAAAAAAAAAAGTTATTTGGCGGACCCTATACTAAACTCATGCATTTGAAATAAAAATTTAATTTCAATAGCAAAAAGGTAAATAAATTAAAAAAATGTATTGCAGGATATCCTGAAACGTAAGAAATTGTGACAAAGTCAGATTCTTTTCGTAGTTAATTAATGGTTCTGCTCTAGAGACCTACAAAAAAGGACGCCCTAAGTGACACATGGCTAACGAACACTCCTTTGTCCTTTGTCTTCTTAAATGAACTAATTTAAGGAAATTGTTGCAAAAATATAAAATATCACAGTTGCATTTCTTGTTATTATTGGAAAATGGAAAAGGTCATAGGTATATTTTACGAAATTTTTAGCTTAAACTTTAGTTGACATATAAAAATTTTAACTTTTTTTATTATTATGTGAACAAAATATAGTTTTAGTGCCCTCAATAAATATATAGTTTAATAGGCGCAACGTCAATTATTGGAAATTATGA
Source organism: Eustalomyia histrio (assembly GCA_949748255.1). Lineage (NCBI taxonomy): Eukaryota > Metazoa > Arthropoda > Insecta > Diptera > Anthomyiidae > Eustalomyia > Eustalomyia histrio. The sequence continues at coordinate 52,460,151 of OX456525.1, forward strand.
TAACGCAAATTCGAAATGTTTTACATTTTGATAATAAAAATCTAAAATATATTTTAAGCTACATAAAGTTCAATAAAACATTGGTAATGGGTGCGATATTCTCATGCGTTACCTTATAATGATAGCTCTTTACATTTTTCGTTATTTGCAAGCATAAAGTAATAAGTTACTCATTATTGATTACGTAACATATGATTTATAAATGTAATTTAATAATTGAAATATTTTTTAAAATCTATTTTTAGATACATTACTTTGTGTTTTTTTGTAAGCAAAAGGATAATGTATGTTTATTTTGATAACACTAGCGAAAAAAAGAAGCGCAACAATTCATTTAAGTTTAAAGCAATCAAATACTATATGCGTCGATAGCTCAGTGGGTAGAATTCTTGGCTGGCAACCAGATATCCCTGGTTCGATTCCCATCTTGACCACATTATTTTTAATTACAAATATTTTAAATAAAATATTTGTAATCATTTTTTTTTTAATAAAAATTCCTCTTTTTTAAAAATCTATTTTTAGACACATTACTTTTTCCATTCTCGTAACCATATAAGTAAGCCCTTACATTATCACCTCTAAAGTAAAGGGTATATAAATTACTTTGAGGCTCATCGCCTGTAAAATTTATCAATGTAGTAGAGTGTAACGTAATCCATCGGCCCTTATGGCTATACATTACTTTACCCATTTTTTGGTAATGTGTGGTTTTTCTGGGCTGTTATGATTAGAGATGGGCACCTGAGCGATTTTTGGCTCACGAAACAAAAATTACAACTATGCACGATAATTATTATTTAATTGATATTTTAATTTCTTTCCTTTAATAATAATTTTTCTTTAAAATTAGGAAAAGCAACTAGTTTGTTTTTAATTTAATTTATTGCTATTTTTTTTTTTTTTGTAAAAAAATATTGAAAAAAAAACAAACGTTTTACCACAAAAACGAAAATTTTCCTTGATTTACGCAAAATTTGCTCAAGTTTTTTTTTTTTTTTTAATTTATCTAAAGAAGTTTCTGGACAAAATCCTATACCTAAGGTTATTATTTCACTTGAAATAGAAAACTTGTAATTAAAAAAATATATATTTTATTAAACTGTTTAAAATTTATCTGAACTAAATTGCTGGAAAATTTTCCCTAGAAATAGTTCATCCGTTTTTAAAATCAAATAAATTTCAATTATTATATAGAAAATAATTTATAACTTTTTGTTTTCAATTTCCTGAACTAATTTAAAAAAAAATTCTTAAAAATCAGAAAGTGGTAGACTTAAAACTGGTTTTAGAAATGGCTTTCTAAAATTTATTTAATTTTACTGCTCGCGAAGAAAAAATTAATTCCCATTAAGTTCAAGTACTTTCTAATTTTAAGTTAGACACATTTTTGAACTAAATAGAAGTAAATTATGTTTTAAATGTTTCCTTTGAACTAAACTTGGTTTTTTTTATATTTTAATATGTAAATTTTTAATTTATAAAAGTATTTTTTTTTTTTTTAAATCATGAAATATTATTTAGGAAAGATATGAACTATTTCTGAGTATTAAATATTTCGTTTTTACCCAAACATAGGAATTTTTATTAATTTTAAGAAAACTTTTCTAAGTTTAAATAAAATTTGGCTTAAATTGAGGAAAATTATTATACTATTTTAAAACAAATTTCGGTTCAATTTTTAGTTTGTCTTTTTTTTTTTTTTGAGTGCACAAACTCTTACTGTCAAAAATTTATCCAGTAAAAAGTGTTTTTGCATCGAACTGCCACTTTACTTTCTTTTTTTGCTCTCTCTTTACTAAGTATTTGTGTAGAAACTTTTCCAATAAAAACTTTTACAAATTTGCAAAAATTTCTGAATTCGCAAAACACACTTATAATTTACGAAGCAGTTGTCATTTTAAGAAATTTTTATTTGTTAAAATAACAAATTAAAGATTTTTGTTTTTAATTTTTTATAAAACTTGAATAAAATCGGGTGTTTTTGACAATTTTATAATTCTATAAACATGTTCCACTTTTCGGCCACCTCGGGGATATAAGGATCAGACCAACACTCAGGGGATGCCCTTACTAATGCTGTGCATCGGGTAAGATTCCGAAAAATATGTTACGGTAAAGAGGAAAGAGGGAGTAGTGTTTGTAGACTTTTGGCTTAAATTTCTATATATTGTAAGCAGCAGAGAAGACCTCTGTGAGGAGTTTATTCCACGTACGACTTAGGAATCAGTTAACTTATTTTGTCAGTACAATTCCCATGGTAATATCGACAGAACATAACCGATGATGCTCCAATGAGACAATAGAGATAGATATCCTGCTGTCGACCACCCTTGTATATGGTCTACAAGCTTCAAAATAGACTTTGAAGCTTCCGTCCATATATGTATGGGAGTTGCATTCCATCTTCGGTCGGATATAGGTGTTAAAAATAGTAATGAAATATTTCTTATACCGTTTTAAGAAACCAATACACTTGACTGCTTGTGTCGACACTTCAAATACGTGCTTATTCTAACGGTTATCATAGTGAATTATCATGCCAAGAAAATAAAGAGTATTTGATTCCTCGATATTGACACCAACCATATTTACTGATAACACTGACGACCCCACAAACCTATGGGTCAATATAAAGGGTGTCCCAAGAAGAACGCAATTTTTAAATTTTAAATAAAACACAGATATTAAAAAAAAAATCGTGAAACTTTATTATATCGTAAAGTAGACAGAATGAGGTTATGTATGGAACAATATATCGTGCAGATGGCCGCCGCGGCTTTGCTGGCATGCACGCGATCTTTTAATGAAATTTTCAATGACCGTTTTGCATGAATGCTGCGGTATTTCATTAATGCAGCGTCCAATTTCCTCTTTTAAGGCTTGAGTCGTCGTCGGCTTATTCGCGTAAACCATCGACTTCAAAAAACCCCAAAGAAAAAAATCTAATGGTGTTAAATCGCACGATCTAGGCGGCCAATTCTGATCTCCAAAACGCGAAATAACACGACCGGGAAATGACTGATGCAGCAATTGAATTGTTTCTCTGGCTGTATGACATGTGGTGCCGTCTTGTTGGAACCACATGCCCTCCACATTCATTTCTTCAATTCTAGGCAAGAAAAAACTGGTTATCATTTCACGATACCGAACACCATTGACTGTTTGCGCTTGACCTGCCTCATTTTCATAAAAAAAAGGTCCAATGATTCCTCCAGCCCAAAAACCACACCACACAGTGACACGTTGAGGATGCATTTGCTTCTCGTGAATCACTCGAGGATTTTCCTCACCCCAAATGCGACAATTCTGCCTATTGACGAAGCCATCAAGATGAAAATGGGCCTCGTCACTGAAGATGATTTTATTGGCAAAATCAGCATTTTCATGTTGTCTCTCCAATACCCAATAAACGAACTCCCTTCGCTGTCCATGGTCAGCTGGCTTCAGTTCCTGAGTCAATTGAACTTTGTATGCATGAAGATGCAAATCTTTCGTCAAAATTCGCTGCAAAGTGGATTTGGAGACACCAATTTGCTGAGCTCGGTGTCGAATTGAGGTGGATGGAGTTTGAGCGACATCATCACGTACAGCTGCGACATTTTCGGTCGATCGACCTGGTCGATGGCGCGTTGTTGTCTTTACATCACTAACAGACCCAGTTTCGGCAAATTTATCCATTAATCTCTTTATAGTTGACTCTTTTGGAGCATTATTGTGACCCCAAATTGATCGCAATTTGCGAACTGTAGCCGCAAAACTTTCACCATTTTGGTAAAACAATTTCACAATGAAAATGCGTTGTTCATTCGTGTAGCGCTCCATTTTTACTAACCTCGTACCTTCTACTAGCAAACAATAACAATTGTTCAAATGTCAAACAATGACACTTCGAATGTTGCCAGATTTAAAAATTGCGTTCTTCTTGGGACACCCTTTATAATATGCATTTAACTCGGCCCTATTTTCTAGACCCCACTCAGAAATTTCTGAAAGTTCACGATTAAGTTTGTCCTTTATAATCTGCCTTTTGCCCCCAGTCACTAAGAGGCTTGGCCTCAAAGAAAATGAGTGACAAATATTGCGGTCATCAGGGAAATAGTAAATAGGGTTGAAAGTTTGATCAAGGTGATCATTAAAAAATATCAGATAAAGATAGGAGGGGAACCAAACCTTGCGGTACTCTTGAATTAAGTTGAAAATTCCATTTATTGTATAGCAACGAGTATAGTGCAATCTCTGAGAAAGTTCGAAATAAATTGAGTGTGGTTATTACCGTTTCCAGAAGCAATAAGCTTTGATTATAGTGCGCCATGCTACACGTAATCGTGTGCTTTAGCAAACTGATGAATAGACCGCCTACAATGTTCTGACAGGAAGGAAACCGGCCTCCTATTGAACAAACTCTACGAAGGACTTACTATTAAACTCTTAGTAGTGAATTGGACTAAAGATTATTAACCAGATATTAAATATATATGCTCTCCATTACCTCCGAGCGCGCAGAGCGTATTGTAATTGGGCGGTAGTTTTAATGTTTATTGGCCGCACCCTTCATAGGAATAAGCATAACATTGGCAAACTTCTGGCATGAGAGGAAGATTACCGCACGGTACGAAGAGCTAAATAGGTTAGCTAATTGACGATATGACGTTAAAAAGCACTGTTTTAGTACCAGTGCCACGATGAGATCCGCAAGAACCCTTTTAACTGCAAACATTTCAGCTTAAAAATTAGCCTTATAAAACAGGTCAGTGAGTACTCGGTCATCCTTTAAAAGGGTTAGAATTCATATTGTCCATTACTCTTACGGGTAACTTATGTTAAAAATAATAAAAGTTAAACGTTAATAATAGATATTTTATATAAATTTGATATTCATAACTATGGTTAAGTACTAAACTTTGGTTATTTTGAAACACGTTTAAGTTTAAGTGATTTGTATCGATTTTTAACTTTGAATTTCGAATAAAGTAATTTAAAAAATAAGGCTTGATTACTGAATGTGAATTAATAAAAGCTTTGTAAACTGCCGAAATGCACTTTTTGTACTTTGCACTTTTATTTGAATATAAATATATTCAGTTGAACCCCGATGGTCATAAATTGTCAACTGCTAACAGTTTTACTTAAGAAAAAGATGACAAATAACTTTTATAAGATTAGTATGATTAACTAAAGTCAGTATGCTTAACTAAAGTTAGTATGCTTAACTAAATTTGCCAGTTTGTTGTCTGTAACAAATTCTCAACTTATGACTTATTGATATAGAAAATTTTATATTGATCCTACAAAACTGTTTCTATATGCGTTAAAATTTAAATAAAAGATTCAAAATTTATTTGGGAACATCAAAAGATCTCATTTTTTACTAAAGCATAAGAAGGGCTTTAGATGCAATGGAAGAGGATCATAAAAGAAAACTTACAACCTATGATAGCCCTATGTAAAAATAATTGGTTCCGATCCAAATTTTCACAACACCGGAATCAAAATCACTGCTTCCTTTTCTCTTCTTTTGACACTTCCCAGCAAAAAAAAAAGTAGCAAAAGAAGAGAAAAAGAAGCAGCGATTTTGATTCCGGTGTTGTGAAAATTTGGATCGGAACCAATTATTTTTACATAGGGCTGTCATACATAGGCGTGTCATATGGTGGAATTTTTCTTTTATGATCCTTTTTCATTGCATCTAAAGCCCTTCTAATGGTTTAGTGAAAAATTAAATCTTTTGTTCTTCCCAAATAATTTCTCAGTAATCGGGCCTTAACCTCATTTTCACAATCCTCCGTTAGCTTCTACCTGGGGAATTGAACTGACACATTTGCTGTTGTTTCCTATACAAAGTTTGAGTTTTACTGTTCGTTAAATTTTAGCGGGAAATTCAGCAATCGGGCCTTATTTATCTCTATTCAAAATCCTTGCAATTTTTAATACAATAAATTTTTTACTTTTTGTAGCGTCATAGATTTGAAAAGTGTTTAGTTTCATTAAAAATCACATTTTAATAAGTTGTGAAAAAGAACTTCCTTAGAAGAGAAAAATCAGAACTAAAGTAAACAATGAAAAATTAATTCCTTAGGACTCACTTCCATTTATTTTTGCTGGGTTTTTTTACTGGGCGTCTCAGTAGTTTGTTTGGTTTTCGCCTATTTACTTAGCAGTTTAGAGTAAGCTATTTATTTCACGACAAGTTTTAAATGCATCCTTTCTGGATCTGACTGCGTTCTTGCAATTCAAGTTAAACCAATCGATTTTTTCTTTTGTAAGAATGAAGAATTGCTTTCCAATCAAAATAAAATTTTCAAAAATTTTCAATATTGTCGTTTAGGAAACATAGTTTCCAATTGAAATGCCGAAAAAATCTGTTGATCATGGCTCTACGTGCCTTGACGTATTTAAAAAAAAATCAAAATAGTGCGAAAAAAGGTACCACTAAAAATCTCTCGAAAACTCTGTCACACTTGTATAGGATTACTTTAATTAAAATACCTAGAAACCTAAATACGAAAAAAAAGTTTTTTTTTTAACCTTTTTGACCCCTTAAAATTCCAAAAGTCGAGACAGCTTCGTAGATTTTTGTCTTGTATCACATATTTAAATTTCATCAATTAGATTAGGGTCCCTTGTTTGTGAGTGGCTCCATAGAGTCTTCGTGTTAACAATATGAAGAAAATCGGATGACACGAGGTTAAAAAATGCTAATTTTTTTAATGTTCTTTCATATAATAAACGCCAAAAGGTCTTATTTAATGACCCTTAATAAAAACTTCTGGTTAACAGTATAAATAGTGATTTTTTTTTCCAAAAAATAAATGTCATTTAAAGCAATTTCAACAGTATTCCATTATCGTTATCTTTATTTATACAATTCTGTTATATTTAGTATTGTATGTGGTGTGTGTGTGTGTGTGGTATGTGTGTGTATGTGTAGAATACAAGTACACATGAAATGCTATCAAAATGATAATAATGTTGTATTTATTTTGGCCACTGCTATTGTTTTTCCTTTTCATCTTCTATTTCAGATATATGATTTTATACTTAACTAACGTGTCATGATAGAAACGTGACTTAAATTCCTAAGAAATCTTATCTTAACTCTTTGTTCGCTTGCAATAACAATAACAAAATAGAAGGAGGACAATCTACTATATTTCGAAATTAGTATTAGTATGTTGTGTATATAATCACAAAACACCTACTTATTTGTGACACGTTCAATACATTAAAAACGCTTTATATGTAAAGTTGAAAGTGTTTGAAAAACAAGGGTTGTTCATGAAAAATCATAACAAACATTTAAATCATTACAGATTAATTTTATAGTGCAATTTCGAAATTGCGATAGTTATATTGTCAAAGAGCGCAGTAGAAAGATATTCATTCCTCTTTAGTATTACTTTCGTTTGCTGAGGAAAAATTTTATATATAATCATATATGGCTTTATCAAATAATATAGTATTATATAAAGGTATATATGTTGGTATGCATTACTATATATATAAGCCAATTTGAAAGTAATTAATTTGGTGAAAAATGGCAACCTTATAAAACATATATTTTAAATTTCAAGGCGATAAAAAGAGATAATGTTGAGATATAAAGAAAATTTTTTCTCAAATTTGTTGCGTTTTTTTGTTGTGTTTTCTTTCGGACCGCCCTCGTATATAATACATAATTTTTTTTAAATGATCTTATATTGTGCCATATATAACCACATCTAATAATATACTGACCTTTATAGTAGTTATAAATTGATCTATTTATAGTGGATGTAACTTTAATATGTGTTATTCACAACAGATGGCGTATCATTTACACGTAGTTTATGTCTTTAATAAATTTGGAGGGTAATCATCTGTCATTTATTCTCGCGTAATTATTGAACGAAATATGTAGAATTTTGTGTCAAGAAAGCATCATTTGCGGGAAGTTTTGCTTTACTTCTTCAATTTGATAAAAAATAAAGTGCAGCTACAGCACATCGATTACTCACCGAACATTATCCTGCATATGTCTCATTGATTTCAACGTGCGAGAGATGTTTTTTTTATTTATTTATTGATTAGCCTGATCAGAAGATGATTAATTGAAGGCATTACGCCATGAAAATTATTGTCAAACTCAAGAAGAATTTGCAGAATTTGAAAATGTTTTCAGGCAGCAGGATTTATCCAAAAGCTAAGAAACAGGATTATACGAGATAAAGCCGAGAGACGTAAAAAGACGATTCTGTGTGTCCGAAATGCTGCTTGAACGCCATAAAAAGAAGCCATTTTTGCATCGATTTATTACTGGCAATGATAAATAGATCCATTACAAAAACCGAAGCGCAACAAGTCGTATCTAAAGAGCCGCCAACGACGCCAAAACCGAATATTAATGACGCCAAGCTAATGCTCTATATTTGCTAGGATCAGAAGTGTCCCATCTATTGTTAGCTGCTGATATCAGGACAGATTTGTTTGAATCCTATAAACGCACGGAATATGCGACCAGACATGAAGCCGAAATATTCCATCATGACAACGCTCGGCAAGACCAGTAAGTTTTGACTCATCCGACTTCTAGTCGAGACCTTGCCCAGGGTATGCGAAATTGGCTTGACTCGTTCTTGTCCTCAAAAAGTGAGCAATTATTTTGGCGCGGAATCTATATGTTGTCAGAAAGGTGGGATAATGTCATAGCTAACGATGGTCAGTACTTTATATTGTACTAATGCTTTTAAATAAATGCAAAAAAAAATGTTTAAGTCAATACAAACTTTAAATCTAAATATCTTGTTAAAATGCCTGACTGTTCAATACGGGGTTCGCCACTAAAATTTACGACCCTATATTAAAAACGTATCCCAAGTTCTTCGTGTGTCATTTTGACGTACTTACTGTGTAATGAAATATTGCCAGGTCCGAGTGAAATTCCAAACCAGATCATGTAACTAATATTCTTATAAACCAGCTTCATTATATTTTCATCATATGAAGTTTTTCGCCATATGTGTGTGTGGAGGAATGTCTACGGAGGCGCATAGTCGGATCCCGTCCCTATATTCTCTCTGACAGTCAGGCGGCACTCAGGGCGAGGGGTCATCTGAACTTGTCATGGAATGTATTACGGCTCTCAACCGACTCGGTAGGAGCAACTCCCTTACCCTGGGATGGATTCCGGGCCATGAGGGCAACGAGAGGGCGGATTGTCTGGCCAACCGTGGTACCCGTAGGACCTTCTTAGGCCCTGAACCTTTTTGCGGGGTACCCATGGGCTGTATTAGGGAGGGGCTCAGGATGTGGAGAGAGTAAAAATTTTATGATTATTGGCAAATATCTCGTGGCCAACGACAGACCAAGAAATTTATATCTATACACAGTGGTGGGTCTGGGCGACTATTGGCCCTTGGTCGAAGGGACCTAAGGACCCTGACTGGATACTTTTTTGGGCATTGCGAACTTAAGTACCATAGGCACAAGAAAGGTCAATCGGGCACTGATTTGTGCAGGTTTTGCAGGTTGAAATCGGAGACGTCAGAGCATATCCTCTGTGATTGTCCTGGGCTTTGTGTCAGGAGGATCAGGTTTTTGGATGACCGTTTCTTGTCGCCTTCCAATATTTAGAATACTTCACCCGGAAAGGTTCTTGGCTTCATCAATAGCTTGAACCTTAAGGGTGGTTCTGGGCAGCATAAAAGACCTATTATGGTCGCGGTGTGCAGTGCCTTTTGAAATAATAATCATATTTATGTGGTCTATCACAAATATTATGAAACTTTTTCTTTGAGTGTATATAAGACAAAATTTTAATTTTTTTAAATGGAATTTAAAAAATTGCACAAAATGTAAAACACTTAAAGTCGATTACAGTAAAGGAGCTCACAAGGTGTACTAAGTATTGTATTGTTGTAGCATCGTATTGAAAAACAGAGTTGTTAAAATTTGTATTTTACTACAACGACGATATTCTGGTGGGTTTTCCTTTTCTTAGTACACTTAAATATAGTACACTAAACATAAGTACAAATGTTGTATCGTACTACCATACATTATAAAATTTTAACAACCCTGTTTCCATTAGTACAATATTAGACCCCTTGTGAACATCTGAATTGTGTATATTTTTACAATTTTCTAAAGAGAAATTTTAAAATAAAATTAAAATTATATTCCTAATTTAGATCTGGTCACCTTATTTCACACATGATATATTAAATATAATTCCTGATTTTTATTTGTAAGTTAAAACCACAAAAATTGTCGCTCAATATAATACACACAATGGATATTAACCATAATGAATAAAAAATTACACTTGGTTACTTTCTCACATACGAATAACAAATACGAGAACAATAAAATTAAAATCACTTGACTTGTTTTTGCACAAAAAAACTTCTACATTTAACCCTATAATTCATATAACTGCCAAAAAAGGACAAAGTCAAATTTTCTATTCAAATAAATAAGAAGATTTAATTAGTCTATGGGGAAAATTATACGAACTTGTCGTAGTTTTGTCTTAAGAGTGGGGGTTAATTGCGACAGTTTCTTGGATACTTCTAAAGCATATCACAAGGTACTAATTAATGGTCCCATATGTAGAATATAATTGACAACTTGTACGATCGGACTGCAGTCAGTTTTTTTTATTTGTACTTCATTTGCAGTACTTTGATACACTTATATCTTTCTAAAATAAAACTCCAACTTCAAATGGTTAAAATTCAACAACGCCAACACAACGTGCCTTAACAATAATAATTTTGTATAACTTCTTGCTCCTGTTTAGTTTCCGCCCCCTTCTTATTAGTACAACTACATACATAGTGGCAAAATATCATTGTATAAAACTTGTTTTAAACATTTTTGTTACAAAATGATAATATTCTACTCGTATAGTCAACTACCGTGTGAATGTGTGTGTGTGTGTGCGTGTGTAATGTGGAAAGAGTGACATGACAAGTGTTATTTGTAATTTTTATGTGGCTAGACGCATAAATATTCTGTCTTTTTGCCAAAAAAAAAAAAAAAAAAAAAACAGAATAGCACAGAAAGTTAAGCCTTATGGGCATGGCTAGAACATGTCATGTTTATAAATTTTGTGGGAAATTATAAATAGAAATTTTTGGTGTTTTCAAACATGAAACAATTAAAATTTATTTATGTATATTACAGTAAATAAATTCACAGTCATGATTTTATTTTTCAAGACAATTTTTAGATAATATTACAATACTCAGTACACTCAGAGGAAAATCACGGTTGGGGCAATCATATTCTAGGACCAGCATACATTTTTAAAATTTCCAACCATGGTCGTACATTCATAATATATTTACCGTTACGTACTGTAGTTTAAGTAAAAAGTAATACGCAGAGTTTGATTTTAAATGAAGAATCAATTGAAATTCATAGAAATATATTTTTTAACTATTTGAATCAGTAATTTAAAAAAATAAACTATTAAAAAATACAAACTTTCAGTAGAAGTTGATATTTTCTGTTTCTAAAAATAGAAATTCAAATTATTCCTCTTTGTTTTAATACAAAATTATTTCAATAAAAATTACAAGAAATTATTTAAATATGCATACACACATAGAAAATAAAAATATATACATCTGTGTGTGTTGTGTTTTGTAATTACATACAAATAAAAACAAAAAACTTTTAATTTGAAAAACAAACAACAAAAATCGTTTTTTTACCGTTTTGTCAGTTAAAAATTGATGGTTATTTAAAACCACTTTCGATTGTTTTTACTACTTTTGTCGATTATTAAACAATAATTGAAAGTAAACAACAACAGTCCCCTTTTGAATTACATTGCCGATTAATTTAATAAATATGTATTTCCGATTGGTTTAAATAAAATAATTTTTGTGAGTGTACTATAATATAGTTATAATATTATGATAATCAAATAAACATAATTTTACCATAATATGGTATATTAAGATTTGAAACTATGAAATTTAAGAATATTTCTTTAAGAAATGTTTTTTCTAAGAAAAAAATTTAATTGTATTAAATTCTTTTTAAAGAATATGCTTTAAAAAAAATTATTTTCTAAGGACTTCTTTAAATAATAAAATAATTTTTAAGAATTTTTCTTTTAGAAAAAATGTATAGGACATTTAGATAATTGTGGTAAAAATGCCCCTATGACCCTAAGCTGCTGGAGGAACGGTAATTAAAATTTTCAAGTTTTTAACTTCGGCCATTTTTCATACCATTTTTACCACATTTTACTTCGCATTAGATTCAGATTTCAGGCCCTAGGATTTGGAAAAGGATGCCGCTAATGGGAAGATTTTTCAACTTTTTACTCCTCCTTTAGCATAGTCGTACTATATAATGGTTATCATTTTATGATAATAAAATAACCATATATTTACCATAATATGGTCCCTTCAGTTATAAAGGGTTTTTCAATAAGAGCGCTGCAAAAGTTTTTTTTATATAAAACAAAAACGGTTGTGGATATCAATGAAATTCTTTATTCCTTTTCGACGGTTTTCAAGCATAAATCGGCCGATACTGCTGCAATTTCCCGTTCGATATTCGTACGAAGTTCATCAATCGTCGCTGGCTTGTTGGCATACACCATAGACTCGACGTAGCCCCACAGGAAATAGTCTAACGGTGTCAAATCGCAAGACCGAGGCGGCCAATCGTGAAATAACACGTTCTCCAAGCTTGGTTTCCAATAAATTGATTGTGACATTCCCTGTGTGGCTTGTGGCGCCGTCCTGTTGGGACCACATGTCCTCCAAATCCATATCATCCAATTGGGGCCAACAATATTCGGTTATCATTGAACGGTAGCGATTCCCACTCACAGTAACGTGCCGGTCTTGAACATCACGAAAGAAGTACGGCCCAATGACGCCGCCGGCCCATAAACCGCACCAAACCGTAATTTTTTCGGGATGCAATGATGACTCATGGAGTATGTGTAGATTGCTGTCTGACCAATAATGCATATTTTGTTTATTGACGAAGCCATTCAGCCAGAAATGAGCCTCATCGCTGTAGATGATTGTTCGATGAAAATCCGAATCATTTTCAAGTTGTTGCTCAGCCTAATTCACGAACATACGACGCTTTTGTTGGTCAAGCGGCTTCAGATCTTGCGTCAATTTGATTTTGTAAGGATGTAGGTCAAGATCTTTTCGCAAAATTCGCCACAACGACGTCACAGAGATGCCCAACGCTTGAGAACGACGTGTGAGAGACACATTTGGGCTTTTTTCAACTGAAGCCTCAGCGGCAGCAATATTCTCGACACTACGCGCACTTCTTTGCCTCACTGGCACGGGAACATTTTGTACTGTGCTTGCGGATTCAAATTTTTCCACTAGACGCTCAATTGTTGATCTGCTAGTACGATTATGACGACCATAAATTGGACGTAGCGCTTTTAATGTTGTGGCCACTGACTCCGAATTTCGGAAGTAACTTTTAATAATTTTGACTCGTTGTTGGCTTGTATATCTTTCCATCATGAAATGGCAAACCTTACTAAAGAGAAATGTCAAAGTCGCTCTACATTTGTAGCGTCCCTGTTGAAAAATCCGTTATAATGATTCAAAAATTACCAAATTATGGTCCTAAATAAACATGTTATAATGAAATTATCATAATATGATCGCACGTAATAATGGTATGCTCAAAATGTTACCATATTATGGTCCCTCATAACTATATTATGATTCCTGGATTATCATTATATGATCCATAATCTAAGAAAATTTCTTAAAGGAAAAGTTCTTAGAAACTATTAAAAAGCTCTTTAAATTTAAAAACATTTCCTTTAGAAATTTTTTTTCTAAAAAAAAATAATATTAAGGACTTTTTGAAGAAAACTTGTTAAGGAAAAAATCATAGACTTTAAGAATTTTTCTTTCAAATATGTACTTAAAAAAATACTTAAAACTTTTTAAATTCTAATGACTTTTTTATTAAAAAAAATCTTAAAACATTTTTAAGTTTCACATAATATTCTTTATTGAGTTAAAGATCCTTTATTTATAAAAATTTAATTATAAATCTTTATTTATCCCAATATTTCGTCACCACATTGGGTGACTTCTTCAGGGGAAATTGTCTTTCTTTATAAAGAATGACATTATGAAAGATTTAAAATTAAATTTTTATAAATAAAGGATCTTTGGCTCAATAAAGAATATTATGTGAATAGAGAAGGTCGAAGAAAACTAAAATAATTATTTTTAAGTTTCTTTAAATTTTTCTTTAAGAAAAAGTCTTTAGAATCTAAGAATATTTCCTTAGAATCTAAGTATGTTTTGCAGAATCTATGAATTTTTCTTTCAAAGAAAGGCCTTATAATCTCAGTTTGTTGGGAATTTCTGAACTTTCATTTAAGAAACAGTTTGGTGAATCTGAGAATTTGAGTAAGAAACCTTTTCTTACAAAAAAAAAAAAATCATCGGTTCTACAGACTTTTACTTATAAAAATATTTCATTAATATTTTGAGAACTTTTTACAAGAATTTAATTAATAAACATATTTTTTTTTTAAATCTAACTGTTTTTATTGAAAAGAATTAAAAAATATAAAAATCTTTCAATAGAATCTTTTTGACAATGAATTGATTAGTGTAAATAATATTATTCCAGCAAAAATTAAGCTGCCAAGAAGCAATAAAAGCATCACTACTGTGGCAAAGGCATCACTTCTTTTCTGATGGTTTCATCGATGAATTTAACATTAGCGTGTCATAGGATGGAAGTATTCAAATGTAGCTACTAGCATTACTCATACTTTACTCTAAGGAAGCAATGATAATACAATGATTAGATATTCTGATGCATGAGTGGAAAATGTTCATATACTTTGTAATATTTAAGCTTTGATGAAAATTTAATTCACAAGAATGCAGAAAAATAAGTTTAAGGAAGCGAAATTTATGCATTGCTATACAAATACTATTTATTAAAACAAATAAATAATTCTGCATTAGTGAAAAAGCATTTTTGAAACATTTTTCAAAAATTTTAATGCATTTTTAGACAAATTTTAAAATATTTTTGGATAATTTAAAAACTGGCTGTACAATTTTGAAACACTTTTAGACAATTTTAAAATATTTTTGAACAATTTAAAATAATTTTTGCACAATTTTAAAACATTTTTGGGTAATTTGAAATAATTTTTGCACAATTTTAAAATTATTTTGGTAAATTCTGAATTAAAACTGGAAATGATGTAGTGTTAAATAATATACACGCAAAGAAAAAACATGGTTAGGGCAATCATATTCGAAGAGCATCATATATTTTTTTGGTTTATGGTTGTGCCAACAATAGTCGAACCATAATATGGTTATCATATTATGATAACAAAATAATCATATTTTTATCATAATATGGTCTCTACAGTTATATTATGATTCAAAAATTACCATATTATGGTCCTAAAAAAATTAAATATTGAATTTATCATAATATGATCGCACGTAATCAAAATCTTTCAAAAGAATCTTTTTGACAATGAATTGATTAGTGTAAATAATATTATATGTATAAGGAATTTTCGATAAAATCTTCTTAAGCTTAAAAAAATAACTGGGTCTTAATGGGTCAATTGATAAAATATTTTAATGGCATGTGAAAGGTGTTTTCTACTCATCTGATATTTGTACAGTTTTAGTAAACAATATATGATTGTTTTTTAAGACATTTTGTAATAAATACAAACTGACTGAACTGATAAAATTTTGGTTTTTATGAAAACAAGACAATATAATTACTGTAAATGTTTAAGTCATTTATTTGATGTATAATTATTTATTGATTGTTGCCAGCATTTTATCGTTGCATAATTATCATATTTTTTTCATAGTCAGAATTTTTATTACCACAATATGGTTACAGCCAATCATGATATAAAATAGAAGGTGCTAATCATAAAATAGTAAAATATTTACTTAATAATGATGGCAGCGACCATGTTGATGGTTAGAAAACCAATAATTTGGTTGTGACAACCATACCCGATTGCAGAAATCACAATATAGTAGCATTGATCATATTGCAACCAAGTTTTTTCTCTGCGTGTAATCAGTTACAAATAAATGTTAAATTTTTACCAACCAATTCCGTAAAAAATAAATAACAAAATTTCTAATAACTGTAACTGAAACAAATAAACCACAAATTTTCATTTTGTGGGTAGATTTTTATTAAATTCCAAACAATTGAAAAAAAAAATAAATGAGACTGAAAAAAATCGCAAAATTACAGTAATTCATTTTGAACAAATGTATAAAAAAAATTTTAAATAAATATTTCTTTAAAAAATAAAAGTATGTTCTTTTATTTTTAACCGAACTAAAATCTTTTTTTTATTAAACTACTGTTTGTAAACTTTATAATATTCTGAGAGCGGTAGTCCGGTTTTTACGGTCTACTTAATATATACGCTCTAGACCGGGTAGACCGTAAAGATATAAATATGAACATTTGATATATTCTTGTAACAATCTTATAAATCAAATGTATTTTTTTACATGTTAATTTTAAAAATTACATATTAATTTAATTCATAATACTATCTTGTTTTTAATTCCAAAAAATATCTTAATTGATATTTAGGTCCCTTTATATAAAAATGTATCAAATTTGGTAAAAATCAATTAATATTTAGATCCCCACAAATCGCCACATTATTTAACTACATTTTATAACAGCCCAAACCTTCATCAATCGTTTTAATTGAGCTTTCATGACAAGTATTAATTTTAAATTCTTAATAATTTTTATTTCACCTTCAAAAATAAAACCCTTTCTAAGTGCACAATTGTAACATTAAAATTGTCGAATAGATTTAAAACAAAAACATTGCTGAAATCTAAAATTTATGCCTGTCATTAAACAAATTGTCATAATAAATCACAGTATGTACTACAATTCACAATTCATTCGAATTGTTAAAAAAAAAAATCTCCGGTATGAATTTCAAAGTCAGACAAAATTCAACGATGGCAAAGAAAATGACACAAACAATAAAGAAAATCATTAGTAGAAAGAATGAGATTGTTAAAAGTCATACCATCAACAACATTATCATCATCATCACCATCTACATATATATTTATAACGTAGTCATCATCATCATCATCGTCATCCTCATCATACCTCAAAGAACAAAGTGAGGAAAACAGCAGTAAAATAATTTTCCGAATTTTTTTTTCTTTCTCACAGTCTTTTAAAGATTTCAATATAACGACAGCAAGGCCTTTGTTGCCTGAAATGCTAATGCCCAATATTTGTTACTACCACGAGTTTTGTACAGTTTTAACTGACGTTCATTACTTTAATTAAATAATAATCCAGGAAAGAATTTAATTGTACATGTGGTGGGTGGTATTGGTGGGGGTTGTAGCACAATTTAATTGTGTGTTGTAAGTAAAACAAAAATCCATAAACCTTAGAAACAAAAGGAAGATGTATTCCACCCTCCTGCCACCTTATTTTTCTGAGAATGATGAAGAATAAAAAAAACTGAATGTCTCACTTACATTTCATGACGTTGATTGTCATGTTGAATGTCAGTAGGTGAATGAGCAGATAAACTTATCCTTTTGCCTTATTTTTCTACTCTAATGGCACTGAAATGAGTAACTGTAGAAACTTTGTTAATGGTAGTTGGTAGTAAGTAAACGACGGAAGTTGAAAAATTATTTCCGTTCCAGTTAATTATGTTTTTTAAAGTCATTCGTTTTTACAAGCAACATCAAAATGATAATAAAGACACAATTCTTTCAAAATAAAAGTAATTACTTGCCATAATTAAGATATTAAAGGGTTTTTTTTTTTTTTTTGGTTATTTTGAAAATGTTTTTAGTTGTAGTTGAAAACTATTTTTTAACCTCTGTTGAAACGAAATTAAAGTATGTGCTGTAAGACAGTAATTGTTTGAGGAGTTCCATGGTTTTAAGTAAGTTTATTTCAAGCCTCCTTTTAACAAATTTTAGTGCTGCTAAAATTGCACAAGGTGGGGTAGAAACTATCATCTGATTTTCTTTCGCAATAACTTTTGTTTAGAGTGAAAACTCATTTTGTTTTTAAATGATTATGTTTATTTGCACTTATAAATTTTATTTCAATATATTGTGGAAAAATATGTTCGATATGATGCAAATTTGTGATTTTTTCACTACATTTTAGATAGCTGCGCCCAGCAATTGTAGTGCCACATTGTCAATTTAGGCCCGGCTAATATCCTTTAAATCCTGAAAGAAGTGTGTGTTAATCGCGTACACCTACCATTTCAAATATCAAATCGAACGACATGACAAGGCAAGCGTGTAGTATCCCAGCAAAAATGAAGCTGCCGAAGAAGCAACAAAAGCATCACTACTATGTCAAAGGCATCACTTCTTTTCTAATGGTTTCATCGATGAATTAAACATTAGCGTGTCATAGGATGGAAGTATTCAAATGCAGCTACTAGCATTACTAAAACTTTACTCTAAGGAAGCAATGATAATACAATGATTAGATATTCTGATGCATGAGTGGAAAATGTTCATATACTTTGTAATATTTAAGCTTTGATGAAAATTTAATTCACAAGAATGCAGAAAAATAAGTTTAAAGAAGCGAAATTTATGAATTGATGTACAAATACTCTTTAATAAAACAAATAAATAATTCTGCATTAGTGAAAAATCATTTTTGAAACATTTTTCAAAAATTTTAATGAATTTTTAGACAAATTTTAAAATATTTTTGGATAATTTAAAAACTGGTTGTGCAATTTGAAAACAATTTTAAATAATTTTTAGACAATTTTAAAACATTTTTGGGCAATTTGAAATAATTTTTACACAATTTTAAAATTATTTTGATAAATTCTTAATTAAAACTGGAAATGGTGTAGTGTTTATTAATAAATATAATGCAAAAATGCACAGATTGCGTCGTCATAAATATTTAAGGCTGAAAAAATGCAAATGACATGGCCTTTCAATTAAAGTTAAAAAAAAATCTGTTTTTCTTGATTTTTCAAAACTTTTATAAAAATTGCAAAACTGCATAAATTCTAACCCTCATGAAATTTTAAACTAAAATATAAAAAATTTAAAAATTAAAAAAGTTCATTAGAACTATTTTTTCAATTTGAATAAATGCTTTAGATTCAAAAAATATACGATATACTCTAACATATGCTTTAGAAGTAATGAAGAGTGATTTTTAAGATATGCATCGGGTTTATATCCAGATCACTGCATTTGAAATATGAACACATGAATTCTTTTGGAAGTGCCTTAGAATAACACCAAAAAAAAACATGAAAAGAATGTCAACTGAAGTTTAGGAAGCAATGAAAGAAGTTATAGTCACAGAATGACTACCATTTTTTTTACTGGGATGACAATTAGCCCCGTCTTGTTGAAACCACATGTCCTCCAGATCACCAACTTCCAGTAAGAAAAATTTAGTCAGCATGCATCTATACCCTAATTTCCGTAATACGAGGGCGGATCAATGAGTCCTTGACTTTTCGAACTTCCCTCGTAGTTATATGAAATGCAACACTGCTCCCATCAAGTACCACCAGTTAATAGACCACTGTCAAGTTCCGTCATTTACTTTGCGTTTAACAGCTGTTCAAAACATACAACCTCGTGGATTTTTTTAAAAATGGAAAAAATTGAATTTCGAGTTCTTATTAAACATTATTTTTTGCGATAATGAACGTCAATCAATCCAAGGAAAATCTTGATAAATACTATGGGGACTCTGCACCATCGATTTCAATGGTAAAAAAGTACAAATGACGCTGAACGTTCTGGAAGGCCGATTGAGGTCAATACACCCGGAAATGGCGAAAAAATCCACGATATGGTGTTGGCCGATCGAAGAGTAAAAGTGCGTGAAATTGTTGATGCCATAGGCATTTCATATGGCAGTGTGGTTTCGATTTTAAATGATCAGTTGGATTTAAGAAAGCTGTCTGCAAGATGGGTGCCGCTTTTGCTCTCAATTGACCATAATGCACGGGTGCACACGTGTGTAGTCTCAATGGCAAAATTCCATGAAGTAGACTACGAATTGCCCCCTCATTCGCCAAATTCTCCGGATTTAGCCTCCAGTGACTATTTCCTATTTCCAAACCTAAAGAAATGGTTCGGTGGAAGGAGATTTAGCTCCCACGATTAAATTATTGATCACAGAAATGTCTATTTTATGTTATGAACCTCGAAAAATCGTATTTTTTGGAAGGAATTTAAAAATTGGAAAAACGTTGTACTAAGTGTATTGAGCTAAAAAGAGATTATGTTGAAAAATATTTTTTTTTTTTTTGCAAAAAACAACTTTGTTTCATCCAAAAGGTATCAGACTTATTGATCCGCCCTCGTAGCATTGCCGTCGGCCCCTTCGAAATATGTTGTCAATGTGTAGAAGAGAATTAAGTTCTAAACGGGGCTTGAAACCAAGAATGACCCATTTGCACAAATGTCGTCAGATCAATAATAAGATATGCACGCTCAGAAAAAACATGGTTGGGGCAATCATATTCGAAGAGCATCATATATTTTTGGGATTATGGTTGTGCCAACCATAGTCGTACTTTAATATGGTTATCATATTAAGATAATAAAATAACCATATTTTTACCATAAATAAATTTACTGTTACATTATGATTCAAAAATTACCATATTATGGTCTTTAATAACGTAATCATAGTATATTCAAAATGTTATCATATTATAGTCCCTCATAACTATATTATGATTCCTGGATTATCATTATATGATCCCTAATCTAAGAAAATTTCTTAAAGGAAAAGTTCTTAGAAACTATGAAAAAGCTCTTTAAATTTAAGAATTTTCCTTTCTTCTAAAAAAATTGATATTAAAAACTTTTTGAAGAAAAATTGTTAAGGAAAAAATCATAGATTATAAAAACTTTCCTCTCAGGAAAATTTTGATTCGGTGGACTTTTTTTAAGAAAAATACTTTTTTAAATTCTAATGACTTTTTTTAACGACATTTTTAAGATCTTTTGTTAGAAATTTTTCTTTAATAAAAAGCCTTAAAATCTTAGAATCTAAGTATTTTTGATGATTCAGAATCTATGATTTTTTTTTAAAAAGAAAGGCCTTAGAATCTAAGTTTTTTTTTGGATACGTGAATTTTATCTAAGAAACAGTTTGGAGAATCTGAGAATTTTAGTATAAGGAAAGGCCATAGAATCTTAAAATAATTTTTTCAGATAAATTTATTAATATCTATTATTTTGTGTAAGAAACTTTTTCGTCAAAAAAAAAAAAAAAATTATGGGTTGTACAGACTTTTTCTTATCAAAAATATTCTATTAATATTTTGAGATTTTTTTACAAGAAATGAATTAATAAACATATTTTTTTTTTAATAATTTCTTATTGTTTTAATTGAAGAGAATCAAAAATATAAAAAATCTTTCAAGAGTCTCTTTGACAATGAATTGATTAGTGTAAATAATATTACATGTATAAGGAATTTTCGAAAAACCCCTTAAAAAAAA
Source organism: Eustalomyia histrio (assembly GCA_949748255.1). NCBI lineage: Eukaryota > Metazoa > Arthropoda > Insecta > Diptera > Anthomyiidae > Eustalomyia > Eustalomyia histrio. The sequence goes on from OX456525.1 coordinate 52,481,684, forward strand.
TCTTCTAAAGCTAAAAAAATAACTGGATCTTAATAGGTCAATTGATGAAATCTTTTAATGACATGTGAAAGGTACTTTCTACCCGTCTGATTTTTGTCCAGTTTTAGTAAACAATATATGATTGTTTTTAAGACATTTTGTAGTAAAACAAACTGACTGAACTGATAAAATTTTGGTTTTTTGAAAACAAGACAATATTATGACTGTAAATGTCAAAGTCATTATTTTTTATTGTTTCCAGCATTTTATCCCTGCATAATTATCATATTTTTTTCATTGTCAGAATTTTTGTTACCACAGTATGGTTACCAATCATGTTATAACATAGAATGTGCCAATCATAAAATAGTAAAATATTTACTAAATAATGATTGTAACGACCATGTTGAAGGTTAGAAAACCAATAAGTTGGTTATGACAACCATACCCGATTGCAGCAAGTACAATATAGTAGCAGTAATCATACTGCAAACATGTTTTTGCTCTGCGTATGTCCACCTTGTGTTAATTCACATTGGAAGGTTATTGACAAAGGTAATCCAAATAATTATTAGCTTCCGAAATCATAAAGCATAGAAGCACAGAAAGAGACAAGCACACAGAACAGTCTATGGCGCTCATACCAAAATATTGTCCATTTCACATTATCTGTAATAATTCCATAAAAATAAGTTAATTTTTAAACATTTTATTTAAAGAGAAAATCATTTAATTTTCAATTGTACTGATTAATAAATACCAAAATTCTAAAACATTATTTTTTTTAATCAATTTCCGGTTTAAAATTCTTAAATAAAATTTGCCATAAATATGAAACAGCATTAAACTAAATTAAACGGAAATTATGGGAAAATCGAAATTTTTTAGAATGCGTGTAAAAAGAATAAATTTAAATTGCAAATAATATTTGCACTAAATATGCGAAACGACAACATATAACAACACAAATATTTTTACAATATTTTATGAGTTAACACATACATATGTACGATACATTTGAATGACAACAAAAATTTATGGTTTTTAATGATGATGATGATGATGATGGGTCACCCACTTGTATGTCATCATGATTGTAAGTGAAATGGAGGGCGGTAGTATATGGATGAGTTGAAGAAATAATATTTCAAGACAGGAAGAATCTAACGAATGATTATCTCATAATAAGTAGCCATGTGTGTGCTTGTGTGTGCGTGTGTGTGTGTGAGTCGTAAAAATAACTGTATTTTATGTGTACTATGTGTAAGCCATAAAAAAAGGACTCTTGTTTGGACCCTTCAATTTCATTGTACAGAGTACATAGGAAACACAAAAAATATCTCTATATATTGTGACGTAAGCACAAAAAAAAAAAAGAATATTGTATAATAATATTGAACAGCAGGAAATAATAAGACGTAATTTTAGGGAGGGAGTGAAGTTTCTTTACGACAGAAAAAAAAAAAACACAAACAAAACTGTCTATTGGTTTAACAATCGATAGACTGTTATGGTTGATATAAAAAAATTTGTTGTTAGTTGGCGGTCGTTTTTACGTACATTTTTTTTTACATTTTCATTTCATATTCTACATTATAATAATGTTTAGAAAAAAAAGATGCTTAAAAATTGTATTCTTGTTTTTCTTGTGTAGCCAGTCCTATGCTTGTAGTCGATTTTATTTATTTATTTTCGAGGACTCGCAACCCCCCACCAGTTTAGTAGACACATAAACAAAAAAAAAAAAAAAACAAAACCTCGCCGTACATCAATAACATTTACGTTTACTGAAGTTAATGTTGCGTTCTAAAATTCAACCGTATTGTAGAGTTTTTACTGCTTTTGTTGTAATATTTATTTTTGATGCTTCTATGCTTTTTATTTTTAAGCAAACCAATGATTCCTTTTTTTTTTTTTCTTCTACTTTAAGAATGTCCTTTTTTGTGTTTCAGAAATGTTAAGTTGTTGTGAAAAACATATAATATTGGGGGTTCTTTATATAAGTTTTTTGTTTTGTTATTCTGTTTTTGACATATTGTGTATCTTTATGTTGTTAAAAAAAATTAGTTTTCGTGTTTTTTTTTTTTTTTGTTGGTTTTCTCGTGAACTAATGATAATGTAGATGACCGAGTAAAAAAGTTTTTATATAATCATATGTGGATTTATCTAATAACACATTATGATGAATACATACTTATGTTAATTTTTTTTAAATTATGTTTATTTTACCATATAGTTACAACCACATCTAGTTATATATTGCTCTTTATAAAATTAGATATGCTGTTTAGGATAAGATATGGTGTATATCATTAAATTATATATAACACATATGTATATAATTCTATATGGCTTATTCAGGACCTTATATATGACTTATACAGAACCATATATTGATATTTATATAGAGAATCATATATATTTATAAAGTGTGTGCCAAGAAGAACGCAATTTTTAAATTTTAAATAAAACACAGATATTTAAAAAAAAAATCGTGAAACTTTATTATATCGTAAAGTAGACAGAATGAGGTTATGTATGGAACAATATATCGTGCAGATGACCGCCGCGGCTTTGCTGGCATGCACGCGATCTTTTAATGAAATTTTCAATGACCGTTTTGCATGAATGCTGCGGTATTTCATTAATGCAGCGTACAATTTCCTCTTTTAAGGCTTGAGTCGTCGTCGGCTTATTCGCGTAAACCATCGACTTCAAAAAACCCCAAAGAAAAAAATCTAATGGTGTTAAATCGCACGATCTAGGCGGCCAATTCTGATCTCCAAAACGCGAAATAACACGACCGGGAAATGACTGATGCAGCAATTGAATTGTTTCTCTGGCTGTATGACATGTGGCGCCGTCTTGTTGGAACCACAAGCCCTCCACATTCATTTCTTCAATTCTAGGCAAGAAAAAACTGGTTATCATTTCACGATACCGAACACCATTGACTGTTTGCGCTTGACCTGCCTGATTTTCATAAAAAAAAGGTCCAATGATTCCTCCAGCCCAAAAACCACACCACACAGTGACACGTTGAGGATGCATTTGCTTCTCGTGAATCACTCGAGGATTTTCCTCACCCCAAATGCGACAATTCTGCCTATTGATGAAGCCATCAAGATGAAAATGGGCCTCGTCACTGAAGATGATTTTATCGGCAAAATCAGCATTTTCATGTTGTCTCTCCAATACCCAATTAACGAACTCCCTTCGCTGTCCATGGTCAGCTGGCTTCAGTTCCTGAGTCAATTGAATTTTGTATGCATGAAGATGCAAATCTTTCGTCAAAATTCGCTGCAAAGTGGATTTGGAGACACCAATTTGCTGAGCTCGGTGTCGAATTGAGGTGGATGGAGTTTGAGCGACATCATCACGTACAGCTGCGACATTTTCGGTCGATCGACCTGGTCGATGGCGCGTTGTTGTCTTTACATCACTAACAGACCCAGTTTCGGCAAATTTATCCATTAATCTCTTTACAGTTGACTCTTTTGGAGCATTATTGTGACCCCAAATTGATCGCAATTTGCGAACTGTAGCCGCAAAACTTTCACCATTTTGGTAAAACAATTTCACAATGAGAATGCGTTGTTCATTCGTGTAGCGCTCCATTGTTACTAATCTTGTACCTTCTACTAGCAAACAATAACAATTATTCAAATGTCAAACAATCACACTTCGAATGTTGCCAGATATAAAAATTGCGTTCTTCTTGGGACACCCTTTATATGCTTTCACATATCTGAAATATAATAATATATGGTGCCTTATCAGACAAATTTTTTAAGTATTGTATCATATAATAATTATATATGTGACTTGCTCCACGAAAAGGGACCTCTGCGCCGAAAAGAAGTTATTGAGAAAAACGCGTTTAAAAAAAGCGCTTCGTTTTTCCGTGTTTTGCGCATGGTTATGCAACTCTTCCTTCAACCTGATCATCTGGCAATGAATTCGACTCTCTGGTACTTTGTACGATATTCACTATGCAGTGTTGCCTCTATTAAAAATATTTCTAACAGTTAAAAACCTGTTTTTGTTAATTTTGTTTTCAAAATTACTAGAGCTGTTTTATTCCTTATCAAATTATCAATGTTTTGGATTTAAGCCGATAGAATTGAATTTATTATTTATTATTATTTAATTTATCTATTATTTAATTAATTTAAAATAAATCTTAATTAACGTAAGAAAATGTGTCTGGTAGACGAATTTAAGAGTGTTGAAGAAAAATACTTCAGCGATTGTTTGGAAGAATGTTTACCTATAGTCAGTGATGAGTTGGATGCATTTTCATCGCCAGAAGTTTCAGAAGTGCTACAATTATCTCTTCAAGATATTGAGGAAGAGCAAACTTTATCGCAGTTTTTAGAAAAACCTTGCTGTACGAATGGATGCAATACTGTAATTCCGGATTGTTTTTGCAAAAAAAAATAACTTTTCGGAATTACAGAAAGATGAACAAGATTTAGTTATTCTAAGCCAAATTCAGTCTGGTAAAGGGCATGACGATTTCAATGACGCCTATAAACATATATTGGCGAAAATCAAGTATGGACGTTAGTCAACTCAAGACAGCTCAAAAGGTCACGTACTTTTTTACTTTCATCAGTTGCCCATCTGCCGCAAAATGTTTCTATTTCTACACGTTTGTGGACTGAAGAGGTATAAGAGTTTACTCGCACATTTCGATCGCCATGGTGTTGTGATGCGAATTCACGCATCGAAGAACAAACCCTGCACTAATCCGGCCGCACTGCACCCGGAAGAAATCACTAAAGTAGTAGATTTTATAAAAAGTACGGCAGATCAATTAGCGATTCCATTACCCGGACGTATGCCTCGTTTCAAAGATTATAAAGTAATGAAACTCCCCTCATCTGAAACAAAATCCTCTTTGTATCGAACGTACATATCTTCACTTCAACCAGAAGATAGAAGAATGAGTAATCAGTCATTCAGGAAAATCTGGAACCTTTATGTAGCATATATCACCATTATGAAACCCTCCGATGACTTATGCGACGTTTGCAGAGGTATTTTTAAAATAATTTATGATTACAGGTTGGTTGAAAAGTTCCTGCGCTCACCAAGAGATGGCACTGCTAGCTCCAAACTTTTTTTTTCTCAAATTGATATAACTGCCCTGAGAACACATGCAAAGTTGCAAGTCATTCTGTCAATTCTTTCTTTGTTTACAAGCCATTTGAAGTTGACGTGTTATTGATTTTTTTTAATATGGAAAAAATTTAATATCGTGGAGTCATTAGATTCTTTGTTTTGAAGGGTTTAAAAGCAAAGGAAACTTATGAACAATTGTTAGAAGTGTATAAGGAGTCCTCACCTTCAAAACGCAACGTTGAATTTTTGGCTGGTGAATTTAAACGTGGTCGTACCAGCCTTGAAGACGATCCACGCAAGGACGACCAAAAACTGCAACCACAGCAGAAATCATTAAGCAGGTACATGATATGGTTAGTGAAGATCCAAGTTTGACTAAGCGTGAAATTGCTAATGCCATAGGCATCTCAGACGAACGAGTACTCCATATTTTACATGAAGAACATATTTTACATGAAGAATTCAACAAAAACTGGATCAAAAACAAATTTCTCAGCGTAATTTGGAGCGTTTTAAGCCCAATAAAACCGACTTCTTGCGTCGTTTTATAACTATAGATGATCCTAAATTGAAACAAGAACGTTTACAGTGGACTGAAGCTGGTTGTTCAGCTCCAAAGCAGGTGAAGTCACAACGATCAGCAAAGAAGGTTATGGCATCAGTTTTTTGGGATGCAAAAGGAATTTTGGTGATTGATTATCTTCAGAAAGGTAAAACAATCAACTCTGAATATTATTGCAATATTTTGGATCAGCTGGATGAAAAAACTCGTGAGAAAAGACCTGGTTTAAAGAAGAAAAAAATCATTTTTCATCAAGACAATGCACCTCCTCACAAAAGTGTTTTGACGATGGCTAAATTCAAAGAATTAAAGTACGACTTGCTTGAACATTCACCGTATTCACCAGATTTGGCTCCAAGTGACTACTATGTCTTTAGAAATCTCAAACAATTCCTTCGTGGAAAGCATTTTTCGTTGAATGAAAAGGCAATAGCAGCCGTAGACGGTTATTTTGCAGAGCTTCCGGAAAACCATTATAAGGATGGGATAAAATTATTGGAAGATCATTGGAACAAGTGTATTGAGCTTCTAGGAGATTATATTGAATAAAAAATATATTTCGTAACAAAAACAGTATTCTTTCATTTCGAGCGCAGGAACTTTTCAACTAACCTGTATGTGTAAAAAATGAACAATGTATAACTAATCATTGAAATTCTTTGCACAGAGAATACGTTGGTGATTTCTCAGCTGAAACATTGCGGAGATGAAGAAAAAGAAAAACGAATTTCTTCTTTCATGGATCATATCCAAAAAGCAAAGAGTCAACGTGCCTACTACTTTTCATATATATTAGAATATAACTATTTATGGTTCTATATGAAGGGTATTTTTGATATGATATGTAATTATACATATGTGCTCATGTTTATTAATACGCACGCAGAGAAAAAACATGGTTGCAACATGATCACTGCTACTATATTGTGCTTGCTGCAATCGGGTATGGTTGTCACAACCATATTATTGGTTGTCTAACCATCAACATGGTTGCTACCATCATTATTATAGTAAAAATTTCACTATTTTATGACTACCACCTTCTACTTTATAACATGATTGGCTGTAACCATACTGTGATAACAAAAATTCTGGCTATGAAAAAAATATGATAATTATGCAACCATAAAATGCTGGCAACAATCAATGAATAATTATACATCAAATAAAACATGACTTTGACATTTACAGTCCGTATATTGTCTTGTTTTCATAAAAACAAAAATGTTTTAAAAAAAACAATCATATATTGTTTACTAAAACTGGACAAATAACTTTCATGTGGCATTAAAACATTTCATCAATTCACATATTAAGATCCAGTTTATTTTTTTTTTTTTAAACTTTAGAAGATTTTTTTTGAGCATTTTTTTCGAAAATTCCTTATACATGTAATATTTTTTACAATAATCAATTCATTATCAAAAAGATTCTATATAAAGTTTATATATGGATCATATTATGATAATCCAGAAATCATAATATAGTTATGGGGGCAATAATGTAATAACATTTTGAGCATACTACCATTTATAATAGAATACAATATCATAATATATTTATTTAGAATCATAATATGGTAATTTTTGGATCATAATATAACTGTGGGATCAATATTATGGTAAAATTATGGATATTTTATTATCATAATATGATAACTATAATATAGTACGACTATGGTTGGCACAACCATAAACCCAAAAATATATGATGCTCTTCGAATATGATTCTTCCAACCATGTTTTTTCTTTGCGTGCGAGGATCAATAAGTCCGAGACTTTTCGAACATCCCTCATAGTTATATGAAATGCAACACCACTCCCATCAAGTACAACCTTTTAATGGACTACAGCTGTTCAAAACATACAATCTCGTGGATTTTTTTTTTAAATGGAAAAAATTTAATTTCGAGTGCTCATTAAACATTATTTTTTGCGAAAAACAACCATCAATCAAACCAAGGAAAAGCTTCCCAGCAAAAACACACCTTACAAATTAATGAGTCTAATAATCTAAACTCCAAGGTTTTCACGTATTACCCTTTATATTAAAATTCTAAAATTTTTTATATGGGATGTCCCAAAAGCTAAGGTGTTCTGCTTACAAAAAAATAAAGAATAATGGGTTACGCGCACGCATATTAATAATTGGTTTCTAATAACCAATTATTATTTATTTTTCTGTAAGAAATTAAGTAACGCAATATTTTTTAACTCCTGGTAACCAATTCCTAACCGCTTTTCTTCCAAAAGGAAGTATATAAATTAACTCTTTGACTGCCAATGGTTGATAAATGTCCCATTTTTGGTTTTTGTCGTCTTTGACCCATTTTTAACCGATTTTCTTAAATGTGGCTTGAATCGTCAGATGATAATTGTTGTTTTCACACAATACTAATAATTTGGATCAATATGGTCTCAGAGCCAATAGGATCACCATAAATTCAAAAAAAAAAAAATATAAATATATATTTTTGCATAATTTTTGGAACACATTTCCTCGAATCCTATTGGACAATACAGGTAATCAATACTTTGATAGAATATGGCCCATTCTTTTAATTTTTAGAAACATCGAGATATTTGGAATTGGTTCAATTTATTTATTATACTGATACAATTTGGGACATACATTTGCATCCCATGGGTCGTCAAAGGTCATAAAGTGGAAGTTTTTGCTCAGTTTTAAACATTTTTTATTCGAATTGAAATTCAAGTCATTTTTATTTGATTTGATTTTTATAGATTTCTTCTCCTCATTTTAAATTTGGTTTCCAAAATATTCAATATCCTAACAATTTTCAAAAATTTTATAAAAATATTATTTTGAAACTACAGTTAAAACTCGATTTTTTCTCCAAGATGTTTTATATTTTTCGTCATATTCGTGATGTGAATACCAAAACAATTATATAAGATGTGTTATAAGACAAATAAGTTTAAATAAATTAATTTGACACTACTCTAAACTAACTTACATGCATTTTCCTGTTCACTTAATTTGTTTTATTAAACACTTAATTTATAAATTAATAAAATACACACTAATAATTAAAGTTATTAAAACTATTAACAATAACTCATTATTTATATTAAATTAATAGAAAAGCTATGCCATTGCAGGTAACTTATTATTAACAAAGTAATAAAATAAGTAATATATTATAGGTAATACATTATTTTTATTTTGAAAATAATGCAAAGTAATGTATAAAGTACTATGTCGTTACCATGTTTTTGCTGGGTTGATAAATACAATGGGGACTCTTCACCATCGATTTCAATAGTAAAAAAGTAGTTTACTGACTTTCGGTGTGGCCTTACAAGCACGGAAGATGCTGAACGTTCTGGACGCCCAGTTGAGGTCTCTACACCCAAAACAATTGAAAAAATTCACGATATGGTGTTGGCCGATCGGAGATGGAATGTGCGATAGATTGTGCAAGACATAGGCATCTCACATGGTTCAGTGGCTTCAAATTCGAACGATCACTTGAGTATGAGAAAGCTTTCCGCAAGATGGCTGCCGCGTTTGCTCACAATCGACCACCAACGGAAACGTGTGATAGCTTAGTTTCCATGGCAAAAATCCATCAAGTAGATTACGAATTGCCCCCTCATTCGCCTTATTTGCCGGATTTAGCCCTCAGTGACGATTTTCTATTTCCGAACCTAAAGAAATGGCTCGGTGGAAAGATATTTAGCTCCAACAGTGAAATTATTAATCAAATAAATGCCTATTTTATGGACCTCGAAAATTTGGAGAAACGTTGGACTAAGTGTATTGAGCTAAAAGGAGATTATGTTGAAAAATAATTTTTTTTTGCACAGAAAAACTGTTTCATTCAAAAAGTCACGGACTTATTGACCAATCCTCGTATATTTATATTTTTTTTATTAATAAACAAGTTCGAGTAATTTCTTATATGCTAATATCGGGTTTTCCAATAAGGACTTGACAACTTTTTATTAAAATAAAATGCAAACCATTTGAGACATTTCCAAAACTTTATGATCGACTTGAAATACAATCAAAACATTTATGAATGAAACTCGACTTCGTTCTTATGGCCACCGCGGCACGTATGCAGCGGTCGATTCGATGGACCCAATTTTCGATAACACGGTCACACATTTTGCGTTCAATGTTGGATCTGAGTTCAGACTGATTTAAATAGTTAATAAAACATATTTCTATAAATTTCAATTGATTATTTATTTAAGAACAAACTCTAACGGAAAATATATTGTGAGTGTATATCTAATCTGGATCTAATTGATACAACTCGATCTGCCACTTTTTGGATAAATTTGGATCTTAACCTAATCTCCAAATATATTACTGGATCTTGCTTGATCTGCCACTTTTCAGATCAATACAAATAATTCTATATTCTCAAATATGCTGGAGCTAATTTCATAATACCCAAATATATTGCTGTTTTTCGGGTATTGGATATGTTTGGGCCAGATAATTGTTTTACTCGGGTGTTTATGGTTTTATGTGTTATATCGAAAAACACAAAAAAAAGTAAATTTAATCAACCACGTTACGCATTTCTTTAATTTTCATTTCAATGAAGCATTTACAATAAATTCAAGCATTAATTTTTTACAAAAATTGCACTGAAATGTATATTTGGTGCCTGAACGTTATTACGGTTATGATCGCTTGGAAACCGAATATTGAATTAATATATGATTTACTAAGCGGTAGACATATCCCAGAGGTGACAATGGCCCCGTCTTACTCTATCACAAAGGTTAGTACAATCTGTAGAATTTTCTGTACAATTTGTCGAAGAATCGTCGGTGCTATAACTCAACATTTTCGTGTAATTCTTGCGGTGCCAGGATTTGGCGCTGTGTATCATAAATAAATGGATCTAGACTTCTTTGAGATTTTAATTATTCCCTATTTTCTGTTTCATCAGAGTCTCGTCTTTTTGTCCATCAAATTTTCGGTAGAAATCAAGCCAACGTCAGTCAAAACCGCAAAAAAAACAGTAGCAGCAGCAGATCACGTCGATAATCCTTATCTATTAGAGAACTTAGAAAGGACAATATATTCCGATTCGCCGTTGGTGTGTCTGTCGGGGGCATATTTTTCGGGGATACATTTCTTAAGAATTTTCACACACCGACTATCCATTACAATTTGCTGGGATTGAACTCGTTTCTTGACTGGAATACATCTTTTTTCTCTACTCTCGTTTTAATACCGTTTAGAACCATTTTTCCGTCATATCTTCGATTGCACAAAAAAATTCCCCCCCCCCCAATCCCCCAATTGATGGAAACTTTCTTAAGTATCAAACACGAACCACATTCAAATGAAGTACATTTAAAAGCAGCAACGTCTAAGGTTTTGAAATGCCTTAAATACACACTTCAGGTTATTTCCAAAAGTAGCATTTCATTAACTTTTGCCGTATTTTTTTATACCCTCCACCATATATGGTGAGGGTATATATCAGTTTGTCATTCCGTTTGTAATATGTCGAAATATAGGTTTGAGACCCCATAAAGTATATATATTCGTGATCCTTATGCAATTTTAAATCGATTTAGCGATGTCCGTCTGTCTGTCCGTCTGTCTGTCTGTCTGTTGAAATGGCGATTACGACGCGAAGACGCATGCGGGGTTGCTTATTTTTACCCAGATTATTAAACATCCTCCCGAGCAGTTTGGTATTTAAAATGAGCAAAATCGGTCAAGCGGTTCAAAAGTTATGAGTGAAAATGTTAAAATACCTCTAAATTTTCCATACAAATTGGTACAATTCTTCTGTATCTATTTTTTTTTCTGTTAAGTAAGTAAAAATGTTAAAGTCGCTAACAGAGCAGACCTCTGTAAATAACATTACTAAAACTATATAACAAAAGTTCTGTTACATAAATCAAAGACATTAATTTGTTAAAGAAAGAACATTAGTTGAAACTATTTCCCAATAGGTGGCGCATCTGAAAAAAAATCCTCCCTATTAGGCATATTCTGCTACAATATACAACAGGGTATTATTGATTTTCTATTTCGTTCGTAACATAAAAGAATGTTTTCCAAAAGCTATGAAAAATATGTTTTATGTGTATATTATACTTTAATTTTCTAAATCAATATTCATTTAGATGTTCAAGAGCACAGTATTTCAATTTTTCGTATGAGTATTTATTTTTTTGAAAGAAAGAACTAACATAAACATGGATTTTCCAATGCCTCAATACTTCAAAATTATACAAATTTAACGAAAAAATACCATTTTGATCGATGAAAATTTGTTTTTTTTACAGAAAATGTGAAACAAATTATTTATCACGTCGAACATTTCAAAAATTGACTTTAGTATTTTGAAATAAGACAGCTTAATGTACTAGAATTTTAAATATGTATTAAATCTCATATCTGTGGTTACTAAGACAATTGAAAGCCAAATCCAGGGCCATGCGACCTAGGCATGGCTCAGGGTATTGTTATCTATTTACTTAAGCGCCATCTACTGCTAAGTACAGACACTAAAGCAATTATGCATTTAGCTCTATCTTTATCTATAAATGTCTTTGGCCCCATGGCTAGGTCCAAAGAAATTTATATATAAAGAAAGAGCAAAATTCATAATTGGTTTAGTGCCGCTACTTTTGAATAGGTGGCGCAAAATCACATTAAAACTATATCCTGCCCCATGGCGATATAGCCTTGGATTAGGCTTTCAATCAATTTATTTAGCAAAAATATTAAATTAACTACATACTTAAAAATTATAATGCATTCAGATGTTGCTAGTAGACTTATTACATAATTTTAAAGTCAATTTTTCAAATGTTTGACGTAATAAAAGCATTTGTTTCACATTTTTATGTCAAAAAAGAAATTTTCATAGAGGAAAATAGTATTTTTTTAATTACATTTGTATTTTTGAGAATTGAGGGATTGACAAATGTATATCTATGTTAATTTTTTCTTTTATAAAAAAATACAGATGAATAAAGTGCGATATTGTGCTCTTAAACATCTAAATGAATATTGATTTAAAAAATTAAGGTATAATATGCCCATAAAACATATATTTTTATAGTTTTTTCACCAGTCGCTTAGCAGTTAATATTTTGTATTCACCTCAAACATTTTTCCACCACTAAAATTGTTTTTCACCACAAAAAATTTTTTCACCTTAAAATTTTTTTTTTCACCTCTAAATTTTTTTTCCACCAAAAAAGTTCTTTTCACATCTAAAAAAGTTTTTCACCTCAAAAAATTTTTTCACCTACATAATTTTACTTTTAAAGTTTTTTTATATTATTTGTATCAAAAACAGAAGAGAACATCTTTTTAGGATATTGGTGGAGGGTATTCAAAGATTCGGCACAGCCGAATTTAGCCCTTTTTTACTTGATGTACATTTTGAAATAGGTCCAAATATTGTTGATATCTTCAAGAACAATCGCATAAACATCTGAATTGGATGAATGCTTTCCATTATACTTCAATTTCAGGTCGCTTTTGACAAATAAAATAAATGTAAAGACGTCTCTTACAGCCGGTAGCTGCTGCTCGTGAAGTTTTTTATATGTTCCCAATACGGCACAATATAGTGGGAGTTAAGGTGTAATGGATTTTCACTTTGGACTGTTATAGAGTATGTAGGTTGAGGTTTTCATCCTCAGTGCCGGCAATATCAGTTAAGAAAAATAATATGCATGAGGTTTCTATCCCTAGTACATATTGCAGGTTCCTCATTCAATGTTCTCATAGCATTTAACCTCGGCGAAGTTAAATAACATAAACACTATAACACTTCAACAATTTCCCCAACTCTACATCAGATGACGTGCAACCACTGAATAATTATAATTTCGCGCAATCAGAGTGTTTCATATTTGAAGCCCTTCATCTTTCAACACCTTTCATATCTCCTCTAGGAAAAATTTCCTAAGTGTTGCTTCTTTTTTAAAAACAAGGTAGTCCCACTACACCTTGAACTCATTATTTAAAAATCACAAAATCCGTTATCAAGACTTTAAAAATCGCAACTTGGGAGTAAATTTAGGAAACTCCTTGAAAAAAAATTGAAGCTGCATGTTGATATCTAACAAATTCAAAGTTGCCGACAACAAATTGCTGCATGCATATTCAAAACGTCTGGTAAGTATTACACCTTAACAGAACAACAAATACATGTTTTTTATTTAATTCGGTAGTTGTATTATAACCATGAATATGAAAATTTTTTAAAACTTTGAAGATCGATAGAACCCTAAAGTTTCAGTTTTATTTTTTTTTTTTATAATTTTGTTATACAGATCTTACGTTAAGGGAAAAAAATAAAATTTTTAGGTCATTCTAGCGAGAACTCTTAAGGCCGGCCACCCACGTAAGCTGCATCTAGCAAAGAAGTCGGTTAACATAACACAGAATTTTTTTTCTAGGAATTAGGTCCAAAATTGTACGAAATATTATTAAAATTAATCGACCCTCCGTCAGACTACACACTTTTAAATACCAACACAGCTTTTACCTTAATTTTTCATGTATTTAATATTAAATCAACCACAAAATATAAACGTTTATAGACAGTGCATAATTTATGGAAAAACATAATTATTGAATCACCAGTAATTAGTGTTATTAAACAAAATGCCATAAAATTAATTGAATTTTTCAATAATTCTGGCCAATAAAATAATAAAATATTTTTCTTCTTTATACTCTCGTATGTATTTATGTAATTTTTGCATCTCATTCATATGATTCCCTGTGGTGGTGAATATAATGATGATAATGAATAAAAATATACATATGTATGTGTGTGTAGTGGTGTTATTTATTAATAATGTGTGATTTTTTTTTTCACATAAAATAATGTAATGTTTTTGTGTATGTCTGTCCATAAGTTTTAACATAAACCCAGCAAAATTTTAGTAACCGGGTTTGAATTAAAAATAACCAAATAATAAGTAGACTTTCATTGCAGTCTATTGCATATAATTCAAGAAGTAGTAGTTACCGGAATAAGTAGTTATTTTTTTTTTTTGTTAATAAACAGGCTTACTTTCATTCGTAATTAGTAATTCAAAAAAATTAGTAATTAGTTTTGTAATTAACTTTTCTAACAAATATATATTCTCATCTGATGCATCATACGTATACGAGTTTCAAGAAATTATATTATTAGCGATCAACCCTAAACTGCTACATCAGAAAATATGACCTAAATCAAAATACGTAAATCTAAATTATCTAAGTCTGAAATAAAAAGTTTGTTATTATAATGCAGTTTATTTTTAATTCGATTTTTACTATCAATAAAAATAGTAATGTGGATTATAAATAAAAAAAAAAAAATACATATCATATTATACATATCTCATATTCTTTAAAATATTTATATATCGATGCTTAATATAAAAAGGCCCTAACTCGATTTTTTGTTACTTGACAGGAGAAGGAAAAAACTTAATAAAATACGTAAAATTTTAGATACAAAAAAAGTTTTATTGCAATTTTTAATAAAAAGAGCAACACATTTTTGGAAATTGCATTAAAACTTTTTTTTTATCTCAAATTTTACGGATTTTATTAAGTTTTTTTTCCTTCTCCTATCAAGTAACAAAAAAATCGAGTTATAGCCTTTTTATATTAAGCATCGATATATAAATATTTTAGAGAATATGAGACTTTCTATTAGGAATATTCAGTTAGAAAAAGTATATCGTTTCAATGTCAAACCTACATAATTAATTGAGCTAAAAATATTAAAATAAAAATTCAAAAATAATTCACTGACAAAGAACTTTTTGGAATTTTCCTCAGTAATATAGTAAAACCTTACTGGCTATAAACCTGAAATTTTACAGAACACGTGAAATTGGAATACTAAAATTTGGTAATGAAAGGAATTGAAACACTATGCAATTAAATGGAACGGGGAACGGGTGGGATTTGAATGCTAAATAAGGGGACCGACATGAAATGGAACGGGGATCAAGTGAACTTGATAATGGAGAATGTAACGGGGAATGTTTGAAATTGAAACGTTAGACAAGAGAAACGAAGTGGGATGAAATGTAATGGAACGGAGAAAGAGTGCAATTGAAACATTATACAAATGGAACGCAATGTAATGGGTAACAGGGAACTGCGGAACACTTAACATGGCGAACGAACATATTGTTACGAAAATTCTATTCATAAATTTCCACTTACTCGTAGAAACATGAATTCCCATATGCCAGCCCTGAAGTGCAAAACATTTGTCATCAATAGTAACCCGTCATCACGACGAGTGTTGCATTGGTGTTCTTCTGTCAAACTTCAAAGGACATTCGCAAAGTTGAACGGTGCTGCCAAGTTCTAGTTATTTTTCCCTGAACATATAAATACGCAAGAAGAAACAAGCAAGATTTATAGCCTGTTCCTCTATATCGAAAGAACACGTTCGTTCGCTTTCTAGTCGAAAGAAAACAGATTTGGGTTTCACTAACTCTATTTCTATGCGAACGATGACTCGAACGACAAGTCGAATGAAAACGTAACTGTTTTCATACAAAATTTGGTTTCTCTATTTTGAACAGCTCGAACGCAAATGTCAAAATCAGTCACTTGCTATTTTTTTGTCGAGTAAATATATATTTGATATTTTTAGAAGCAAAATGAAGTAAAAAAAGCAATGGATAACAAACAGTAAGTACAAAATAATACAAATATTTATAGTTTATTAAGAATTTTAAATTTTAGGTTAAAAAAATCAACAATGGACCATCCGAAGATGCTTGTATTTTATATGGAAGAAAGCCCTGATTTTGCCAGAAGGACTCTAGTGTTCGGAGCAAACAAATTTTCCGCAGAGGAGGAAAATTTTACCAGAAAACTAAACTCCATTTCACCCCCTATTACGCTGTTGCTGAGTGGTAAAAGGTATGTGTGTGTTGTTTGTGGCTTACGTTTGCCCAAGAAGCTCATATTTACATTTTTTATTTTACATCTTTAATTTTACAAGGACTTTAGCAGTGACCGCACCGAACAGACAACAGGCAACAGAAAAGCTCTCCAAACAACAATTTCACCCACAACCGATCGATAACAAAAATTTTCACAAATAAACACACTTTCCAAATAAAAATTGATTTGTTTATTGTTATTTTTTTATTTCATTTGTCATATACAGCTGATCACTGTTAAACAGGGTTGTTTTTGTCTTTAAGCAGTTTAGTAGTATTTTTGCTACTTTTAAAGAAAATTGTAACAAATGCTTAAAATATATGATCTGGCATCTCTGTGATTTGTAAATGCGTAAGAAACAAAAATTGACACACGTAAGTCAAGTCGATCGAAGGCTTTCGAAATAGAGAAACCCAAATTGATTCGAATTCGAGTGACTTGCTATCGTTCGACTAGTTTTTCGTTCGAGATCGAGGAACAGGCTATTATTTAAAGGAAATAAATCAACTATTTTAAAATGGAAATTTGTATTTTAGACATTTTTTTAATTTTTCGAAAATCAAATAAAAGCAAAAACAACCGGCATATTTACTCGCTAAATAACTTTTCTTTTGCGGAATTCCCCATTTTATAAACTAGGGAATTTCTCGGAAACTAAGCAAGATAATGCAAAGCGGACAACATTTTTGAAAAGCTCAACAAAGGTTACCCTTCGATAGGATCCCAATGAATTTCATGGATTTTTTATAAAACAGCCACAGGGTGACTAATTTTTTTTTATCAGTTTATATGATACATAATATAAATTAACAAATTCAATAAACCAATTTTGGTTCCCATTCCATTTCAGAGCAAAACTTGTTTCCATTTTGTCCTATCTCGCTTAGTTTTCGAGATACTCGTCATTTTAAAAAATTACCGTTTTACAAAATGGCGAATATCTAGAAAACTAAGCAAGATTTGCAATTCAATTCAATTTAATTTTTTTTTATTTTGTTTTAATTGCGAAATCAAATTCATAATTTTTTAATTAAGAAAAGACTTATATTTGAAATGATTTGATTTAATTGAATCAAAAAATATTAAGATGAAATTGTTTAATCAATTATTATTTTAAATCTGATCTAATAAATTGATTTATACAATATTTAATTAACTCGTTGATTTACAAAAATAATTTTTTTTTCGCGATATAATTCATTAAAGATTTATCTTTTTCAAGGTCTGCCTCTAATGTCCATACAATCCCCAGCATGCAGATAGGAATATACTGTAGCAAGGCAGTTAGTTGATATAAAAGGTCACATATATATGAGTTATAAGCTTGTTGGTAAGTTATTAATTATGTTGAACTAAATACATGTTCATGTCAAATGCATACATTAACAAACATACGCACACATACAATCTTACACACTCATACATTCACGATTTTATAATACGAGTACATTCATAAGCTTACATACTATAGATAAATTTATTAATATTTAAGCTTTTGTTTATAAATGTGTTAAATAAATATGAAAATGTAAATGTGTGTGTGTGAGGGTGTTTACATGTATGTAAAATGTAATATGTATACATATTTATTGTGTCATAAATGAAGTTAATTTTCATTTTCTTTGTTAGTGTTTGAAAATAAAAAAAAATAACAATGGCGATCTGCGTGGCATGACATCAAATTCATTGGCTTATGTCTTGACATGGTTGACAGTGTAACATAGCTCACTTTGAAACAAGGCTAACTAACACATGATATCATACATAGCTATTTGTGGTGAAAGAAATTCACTTTATATAAAAAAAAAGCCACTCGACACAATTTTTTGCAATTATGCCAGGAATATATTTGATTGCAACACCCAAATAATTCAATTGCTGTAACCAAATCATTAGGTTGGGAAGAAATTCGGTGACACATTAAAAATCTTTTCCCTGTGTATGACACCGCTATATTTTTATACCCTACACCATATATGGTGAGGGTATATATTAGTTTGTCATTCCGTTTGTAATATGTCGAAATATAGGTTTAAGACCCCATAAAGTAAAGGGTGTCCCAAGAAGAACGCAATTTTTAAATTTTAAATAAAACACAGATATTTAAAAAAAATCGTGAAACTTTATTATATCGTAAAGTAGACAGAATGAGGTTATGTATGGAACAATATATCGTGCAGATGGCCGCCGCGGCTTTGCTGGCATGCACGCGATCTTTTAATGAAATTTTCAATGACCGTTTTGCATGAATGCTGCGGTATTTCATTAATGCAGCGTCCAATTTCCTCTTTAAAGGCTTGAGTCGTCGTCGGCTTATTCGCGTAAACCATCGACTCCAAAAAACCCCAAAGAAAAAAATCTAATGGTGTTAAATCGCACGATCTAGGCGGCCAATTCTGATCTCCAAAACGCGAAATAACACGACCGGGAAATGAGTGATGCAGCAATTGAATTGTTTCTCTGGCTGTATGACATGTGGCGCCGTCTTGTTGGAACCACATGCCCTCCACATTCATTTCTTCAATTCTAGGCAAGAAAAAACGGGTTATCATTTCACGATACCGAACACCATTGACTGTTTGCGCTTGACCTGCCTCATTTTCATAAAAAAAAGGTCCAATGATTCCTCCAGCCCAAAAACCACACCACACAGTGACACGTTGAGGATCCATTTGCTTCTCGTGAATCACTCGAGGATTTTCCTCACCCCAAATGCGACAATTCTGCCTATTGACGAAGCCATCAAGATGAAAATGGGCCTCGTCACTGAAGATGATTTTATCGGTAAAATCAGCATTTTCATGTTGTCTCTCCAATACCCAATTAACGAACTCCCTTCGCTGTCCATGGTCAGCTGGCTTCAGTTCCTGAGTCAATTGAACTTTGTATGCATGAAGATGCAAATCTTTCGTCAAAATTCGCTGCAAAGTGGATTTGGAGACACCAATTTGCTGAGCTCGGTGTCGAATTGAGGTGGATGGAGTTTGAGCGACATCATCACGTACAGCTGCGACATTTTCGGTCGATCGACCTGGTCGATGGCGCGTTGTTGTCTTTACATCACTAACAGACCCAGTTTCGGCAAATTTATTCATTAATCTCTTTACAGTTGACTCTTTTGGAGCATTATTGTGACCCCAAATTGATCGCAATTTGCGAACTGTAGCCGCAAAACTTTCACCATTTTGGTCAAACAATTTCACAATGAGAATGCGTTGTTCATTCGTGTAGCGCTGCATTTTTACTAACCTCGTACCTCGTACCTAGCAAACAATAACAATTGTTCAAATGTCAAACAATGACACTTCGAATGTTGCCAGATTTAAAAATTGCGTTCTTCTTGGGACACCCTTTATATATATTCGTGATCCTTATGCAATTTTAAGTCGATTTAGCGATGTCCGTTTGTCTGTCTGTCTGTCTGTCTGTCTGTTGAAATGGCGATCACGACACGAAGACGCAAGCGGGTTGCCTATTTTTACCCAGATTATTAAACATCCTCCCGAGCAGTTTGGTATTTAAAATGAGCAAAATCGGTCAAGCGGTTCAAAAGTTATGAGTGAAAATGTGAAGATACCTCTAAATTTTCCATACAAATTGGTACAATTTTTCTGTATCTATTTTTTTTTTCTGTTAAGTAAGTAGAAATGTTAGAGTCGCTAACAGAGCAGACCTCTGTAAATAACATTACTAAAACTAAATAACAAAAGTTAGTTGAAACTATTTCCCAATAGGTGGCGCATCTGAAAAAAAATTCTCCCTATAAGGCATATTCTGCTACAATATACAACAGGGTATTATTGATTTTCTATTTCGTTGATAACATAAAAGAATGTTTGCCAAAAGCTATGCAAAATATATGTTTTATGTGTATATTATACTTTAATTTTCTAAATCAATATTCATTTAGATGTTTAAGAGCACAATATCGCACTTTATTCATCTGTATTTTTTTATAAAAGAAAAAATTAACATAAATATACATTTGTCAATCCCTCAAATCCCATTAGCCGAAACGAAATCGAGTATTTGACAAAAACTATGCTTTAAAATGTGTTTTTTGTGCAGTCCATGTTTAAAAAAACTAGTGAAAATGTAAAGGTGCCTCTAAATTGCCTATAAAAATTTAGTACAATTTAGTACATAGTAGCGACTGGTACATAACATATTTTCTCATATTTTTTCACCAGTCGCTTAGCAGTTAATATTTTGTATTCACCTCAAACATTTTTCCACCACTAGAATTGTTTTTCACCACAAAAAATTTTTTCACCTTAAAAATTTTTTTTCACCTCTAAATTCTTTTTTTTTCCACCAAAAAGTTCTTTTCACATCTAAAAAAGTTTTTCACCTCAAAAAATTTTTTCACCTACATAATTTTACTTTTAAAGTTTTTTTATATTATTTGTATCAAAAACAGAAGAGAACATCTTTTTAGGATATTGGTGGAGGGTATTCAAAGATTCGGCACAGCCGAATTTAGCCCTTTTTTACTTGTTTTTTTTTTCAAATTTGGCACACGCATAACCCTAACGCACGGATTTTGGTCTTACGCTTAAAAATTAATTTGATTTTTTTTTGACTACCCGTAAAAAAATTAGATATATCCTGAGATCTGGGGCCGAATTATGGCATAAGTGATCGGAATTTTTCAAGCGAAATTGTTTTTTTATTTCTGAAAATGAAACATTAAAATAATTTTTTTTCTATCAGAAATTTAGTAATTGGGTGACAGGTTGAAAAAAAAAAAGTTAAAGCTAGTGTTTTCATGTATTAAAAAAGCAGTTTTCAAACTGATTCTTTAAGGTAATATTTATACAAAAATTAATTTTATAGCAAAAATTTTTAAATTTTAGTTTTTGTTTTAACGATAAGATAATATGGGTACAGATCAAATTTAATCTGAGCCAGTTTGGCTGGATGTGCACGCAGAGCAAAAAACATTGTTGGGTTAATCATATTTGAAGAGCATTATGTATATATATTTGGGGTTATGATTCTGCCAACCATAGTCGTTATCCGTAGTTAGTTATCAAATTATTATAATAAAACAACCATAATTTTACAAAAATATAGTCTCTACAGTTAAATTTTAATTCGAAGCTATGAAAAAGTTCTTTAAATTTTTTCTTTACGAAATGTTTTTCCTAAAGAAAAAATTTGATATAAAAGATTTTTTTTAGAAATCTTCCTTAATTTTTTTGGAGTTTTTTTTTAAGAGATATACTTCCAACAAATTTTTAATAAAAAAAACAGAGTTCGGTTGATAATATTTTATCAACATTTAATTCGTTTCATGATAATATAAAATTTACGATTGAAAAGGAATATGATTCTAAAATTCCTTATTTAGACACATTAGTAAAGAGAAGAGGTGATAGATTATTAATAGATTGGTATCAAAAACCCACAGCTTCTGGAAGAATTATAAACAATTATTCGAAACACCCAAGAAGAATCATAATTAATACAGCAAAGAATCTAATTGAGAGGGTATTGAATATTAGCGACTTAGAATTTCACGGAAAAAATATGGAAAAGATTAAAAATATTTTAAACAATAATAATTACCCAATTCAACTAACATGTAATTTAATAAGGCAATATAAGAACGGAAATAATTTTAACACAAGAAACGTTATTGAACCTAAAATTTATAAATCTCTAACTTATGTTCCTCTTATATCTGAAAGGTTAGAAAGATCAAAAATTTATGATAATAGGAAATATATAGTAGCACATAAAACATATAACACATTAAGTAGACTATTTAGCAAACACAAAAGACAGAATAGATAAATCGGAAATGTCAAATTTAGTTTATAAAATACCGTTTAATGGTAATAATAGTGAAAACTGTAATAAGGTATACATATGTACAACAAAAAATAAACTTAAAACCAGAATTGCAGGACATAAATCAGATCAAAAATACAAGAACACCATTCCTACACAAAAAACAGCATTATCATTACACTGCAATAACTCTAATCATTATCCTGATTTTAATAATACGACAGTTTTGAACATAGAAAATAATTACAGACGTAGATATATGTTAGAAATGTTACAGATAATGAAAATACCATCTACACAACGCATTAACTATAAAACAGATATAGCGAATATAGCCCAAAATTATAGACATTTAGTGAATAAGAACTAAGCTAATTATTTTAATTTTAAATAATATATGAAATTCAAAATAGTTTTTTTTTTTTCTGTGTTATATTTTCATTTTAAATATTTATAAAAACATTTTTGTTTCCTTATCTTTTTTAAACATAAAATATTTTTGTTTCGTATGATATTTATATTTTTCATATTGTCAAAAAGTATTTTTATAATTTCCCGCCTTTTTTAAAAATTTTATATATATATGTTTTTATTGTTGAAAAAATTATATAATTTCCCTGAAGAA